>PVJX010043340.1:0-13721 GCA_004027295.1 Dolichotis patagonum
TCAGCTATAAAGAATGATCACATCGAGATATTTATAAATAAATGGACACGACTTGAGACCATGCTCTTAAGTGAAATAAACCAAACTCACAAGGGTAAATACCATATAATCTCCCTAATATGAGATTTGATAAGAGTATATAAGACTTTATGGTAAGCATGAGGCCCCATCTCATAGCTTCGAAGTCTTTCAAAGTTTTCAATCATCAGTAGGAATGGTGTTATCCTGTTTTGTTTGACTATATCATACGTGATGATATGAACAGCTGTTTTGAAGAAAACATTATGACATCTATTGCTGATTTAATATTATCCTTCTTAGAAGTCCTAGCATGCTTTTTTTGTTCTATTACCATTGGTTCTATCTACCACATTGTGTCTTATTGGAATTTGAATATGTGTGATAGTTCAAACAAATTTTTTTCTTTTTTAGCAAAAATGAGATAATACGCATTGATCATTTTCTGTTATTTGGTTCAGAAAGCCCTGTAATTGTTTCACTCTATGCATGCCTTTATACTATTGTGTTATGTTTGATATTATTGTAATTGAAACTATGCTCAACTATAGCAGAGTAAGAGATATGGTGTTAGATACTGTTGATGTCCAGTTGACTTAATGTAAAGTACTGTGTTGCCTATGTTGTCCTCTTCTGATCTGCTCTGTACTGCCCCTTTTGTTTTATTCTCTTTTAAATAAATAAAAAATAAAATAAAATAAAAAAAACAATATTATATTTAATCATATGTTGTGTTTATGATTTTTGATATTTTAAGAAGCGATATATTCCAAATAAAAATTGGAAAGATACATTGTATAAAGATACAACAAAGTCGTATTTTGATATTTCAAATTATAATCTACTAGAAAATTAAACTATTGGAAATGTTTATATAAGGACCTTTTAATGCAAGGAGCAATGAAACATTGTTTGCTTTCATATAAGAGTAGTTCCTTTGTCAACTGACTTCCAGTCAGTTACTGTAGTAAATCATGCTTTTTATCAGCACAGTTTTTTCTTTGCAAGTCTCAAAGATATGTCCACTAAGTTACGATTTTTATGAGTATCACATACACACCTGTAGAAACCTAAAACATGGTACGTTGAGACAGGGTGGTAGGTCAAGTCTGTAAGGGAGACAAGCAAACTTATTAAAATCCAAGATATAAAAAACAAAGTCCAAATGAATGCTAGAATATAAGTGAGGAAATTCATACTGGATTTGGAAGAAATGGTGAGTCGTGCATAGAGAACCAAAGCAATTGACAAAACTTAACTAGGATGAAAATATATATATATGTATATATATATATATATATATGTGTGTGTGTGTGTGTGTGTGTGTGTGAATCTGCTAAGGAAGGTTCTACAAAGGATATTTAAAATACAAATCACATTTGTTATAGGCATATGATAATTTGGTAAATTATAGGAAGAGGGAAGTGAGCTAAAGAGAGAATTGCTAAGTTTTTAAGCAAAATTTAAAAGAAACAATGAGAAGCAAGTAATTTCAGAGTTTGAATATTAAAGAATTATTTTATTTCTCCACACTGTCTTGACAGAGAAACATTCTCAGAGAAGGAAATAATTCCAGGATAAATACACCAGCAAACATAAAAAAAATATTTGTTGGGCACTCTAAAATATTCAGGGCAGTGCCTCTTAGACACTTTCATGTTGACAACAGATTTCATGTCTTAGTCATTAGGAAAAATACCTGACACCCACAACTTACTGAAGAAGATATGCACTTTGGTTTATGGGTTTCAATGGCTTTGGCCCATGATTGGTTGACTGTAATTTGCCTGGTGAAGATACATGGGGGAGGTAACCTGCTCAGCCAGGAAGCAGAGAGAAGGGAGGAGCAGGGAATTAGAATCCACCCTTCCAGGTCTCATGCCCGGTGACTCATTTCTTCTGACCAGGCCCCTCCTCCTAACTGCACATTCCCCACATTTAGTGGATTAATCCTCTGACAAGTCTGGCAACCCATGATAGAATCATCTTTCAAAGGCCTCCATTTTTGAACTTCTGAGGAACTTTCTAGATCTAAAACATAATGCCTCAAAACATGAACCCAAAATATATATGGTTCCACAAAAGTCTAATTCCCAAAATGTCTAGAAAATGATGTCTCAGCAGGTAAAGAACTTTTGATAATGAACTACAGTCTAATTCGTAGAAAACTTACAATTTGATTATGGGAATTGTAACAAATTGGCTCTTTAAAACACACAGAGACTTCTCTAAAGCAAAGAGGCCTCTGGGATCTGACTTTCTACAGGTAGAAAATGTGATGGGCGACCTGCTTAGCCATTTTGTTTTCACTGAAAAAGAAAAGATTTCCCGCAGGGCAAAAGTCCACAGCGATGAATCGCAATGAACCAAAGAATGACTAAGGAAGCACAATGGGGTCCTAATAAAGCAATGTTCCTTGAGCTTAAAGTAGGAAAAAGTGAACTATAAAATGTGCTTGATTATATTTCAGAGTTGCTATGAACTAGTGACCATTGAATGCCCGTGCTTCAAAAGGGATAATCTAATGAATGACTCTTTTACAGCATTCACATTGTATATTGTGCATCAGGGTGGGTAGGGAATATAACTCCTTTCACTTTAGCTAACCTGTAAGGAGGATGAATCCCTGAAGGGAGAAGACACTTGTGGTATTTTGTTACTATAATTGTCCCAAAGGACTCCATGTCCTGTGTAGTTTCCCATGGAGTTGACTCTGATCTTGGCTTTATAACCTACTTTACGCAATGCAGCACTAGTGGGAGTAATACAAGCAGAGAATAAAAAGCATTTGTAAATTATGATTTTCCTTCCTTAAAACATTTTTACCCACTCTGTGAAAAGGTGTGAACTACCTTTCTCATAAATAAGAAAGCGTACAGAGAGAAGTGCTAGCCCTCACTCCCTCAGATGAAACACACACGTAAGCGCAGCTGACATCAATTAAAGTAATGCCTCGTTATCCCAGATGAGCCCAGATAAAACTGCTGATCCACCAAATTGCAAGCAAATAGATAGGTGTTGTTGTAGGCATTAAGTTTGGGGGCAGTTTATTATGTAGCAGCAGAAAACAGACATATGCTAACTCAGCATGCCAGCAGGCCCTACAGGCTGTGTTCTATTTCAAAAGAGATGATTTCCCAAATATTTTACTAATTCTTTTACTAATTCATGCATAACCCAATAGTCTCATCACAAAAGATTGTAAAGCAAGAACTGTACTTATTTCATTTTATACTCCTAGTATCCGAGATAGTTTTAACATTGAGAAAAAGTATAACATATAAATAAATGACAATGGTTTCTTCACATCCACAATACTGAAACAATTTATTTCAGGACAATTAGGTTTTTCATCATATCATATGACTCATATATCTAAAGCATTTGATTTTACAGAGGGTCTGGTAGGTAATAGCTTACACATTTCACTGGAAACCATGGCGTTTCCAAATTAAGAGATATTTTCTTCTGAAACTCATATCTCATTCTGATTATTGTTGTTTTAATGCCAAGGATGTGTCTGCAGGAAACTTTGATTTAACACAGGATGAATATAAGTGTTTTTGAATGTCATGTAGTGGGCAAAATAAAAATATTTTGGAATTAACAAAGAGTGTACTTATTAGAACCCAAATATCCATGACAAAGGACACAAAGGACACGTACACAGCAAGAAATTCTTCATGCCAGGCTCCTAGGTTTCAAGGAAGCTTCCCAGAGCCCACATTTTCCATCCTTCCACTGTGAGGTCTGTTATTTAAAGATCTGTAGTACAACAGCTAAATCCTGGTCAATTGAAATCCATTTGCTCAGATTTAACTCTTGACTGTAACTCTATAGTCAAAATTACAATGCTGATGAAAGAAACTGAAGAGAAAATGAGGACTTCTCATGTTCATAAAAGGGAAGAATTAATATTTTTTAAATGTGCATACAACTGAAATTGATTTATAGATTCAATTAAATACCTTTTGTAATGTGAAAATCTTCCATATAAAACTAGAAAAAAACCCCTATACTTCAAATTCAACTGGAAGTACAAAGACTCCAAAGAGCCAAAGCAATCTTGAGCAAAAGAGAACAGAGCTGGAGGCCTCACATGGTGATTTCAAGACATACCGCAAAGCTCTGATAACCAAGACAGCAAAGTACTGGCATAAGAACACATAGACCAGTGAAACTACACAGAGATTCCAAAACTAAACCCACACATCTACAGCCAGCTGATTCACCAAAAGAGCAAAAAACACACATTAGAGAAAGAACAGCCTCATCAATAAATGATGCAAGAAAGTTGGATATTGTGCAAAAGATTAAACCTTCACCTCTGTATTTCGCTGTATAAAAATCAACTGAAAAATCGAAGACCTAAATGTAAAAATTGAAACTCTGAAACTATTAGAAAAAGATGCAGAAAACACTTTTAGCCATTAGTACAACCTTGTCTATTAGAAGTTGTGATACAAGAGTTGTAATATTTTACCCTAAATTGAAGTAAAAGAATTACCTTTTATATTTTAAGTCAGTCATTGCTTTCAGAGGTATTTGCATCCTTATTTGGTTTTCTTTCCCTATTCTGTAAAATTTACCTACTTTTTTTTCTGACAATTCTCCTAAAATAAATTAATTTCAAAAGAATGATAACCCAACATTCTGCTAATAGGAAACTAGTCATAAATTAGCACAAGTAGATGGTTCTCAGTATCTTTTAAGATTTTTATCTTTTACTAATGTAATTTACTCTCAAAATGACTCTGTTAAATTTTTTTCAAAGTTAGCACCTCTCCTTCATGGTCATATAATACATATTTAAACATTTAAAACATCAAAATTCCTCGTTAATCTCCCCATGCATACTGGGGGCATTGAGAAAGAGATAACTGTATTTATGAAATACGTGCATTTTAATGACAGTGTCTCACAATAATATGAGCTAATGAAAAATTTGAATGAGGAAAACAATTATTTAGATTTCTTGAAAAGATAATGTAAATAATAGGTAAAAGAACAAAAGTTGAAAACCATTTCAGTAAAATATTAATCTAATCCAAAAAATGTAAAATATTTTTTAAAGTTTCAGTAGTAAGTTATTCAGAATGATAAGAATTTTAAGCATATGTGTATGCCCATAGAATTTAATGTTTCTCAAATTTTGTACATGTATTACCTCCCTTGATTCTCCCTATATATGTTTGGTAGCTATTGTTACACCTCTATTTTGTGGTTGGAAAAGTGAATTTTCAGTACATGGTCTTTCTAAGAGCTAGCCACTATAAAATGACAACTTTGGTTTTTGTTTGTTTTTTTGTTTTTTGTTTTTTTCTGTACCAGGGAATGGAACTCATGACCTTGTGCTTGCCAGGCAGGCACTTACACCTCTGAGCTAAACCCCGGCTAACATGACAATTCTGAAGAAAAAGTAACAAGTTTCAATTGGAAATCCCACAGCCTTCTAAAAATTTATATACAGATATCTAGACAAAGTTTTGTTAACCATATATTTAACATGAGCATATATGCTGTTTTCTCCCTCTTAAAGTAGGATCAGCTTGAATCCTATACAAACAGAGAGCACAGATAATCAGAGGTGATAATTCCATTATCTTGTTTGACTAGTTGAGAAAATTTAAAATACGATGTGGTCCTGGCACTGTTCTGTAAAATGAATGCTAAACAAGGCTTGACCATGCACAAAAAGAACAGTGAGAATAACATTTTATGGTCAGAATTGATTTGAATGTTTTAATCTGAGTAAGAAAACATTAAAGAGAATTATTTCATGAAAGTTAGAAATACTTCATAATTGTAATTGTGCTTTTAATAACAGATTTAGTTATAATCATGAATAACTAGAAACAACCCAAATTTCAATTGGTATATCAGTAAAATACGAAATTCATACAGCAAGATATACAGTATATGTGTTAGCTACTTTTCTCATTGCTGAGACAACATACTCAAGTTAAGGGAGAAAACCTTTACTTCGCTTCTAGTTTGTAGAGGTTTCAGTCCTTAGTCCTCTGGGTCCAAGCCATTTAAGCTGTCCCACTTCTTACAGATTTGTTTTAATTATTTTTGTTCCCTGTGTTTTGTTTTACTAGTGCCTACATCTGTATTTCTCTGGAAATCTCCGGTTTATTGCTATATTCATCCAGCATTTTTATTTTTTATCTCATGTATTTTAGTTTTAATATTCAAATACCCCATTAGAGATTTTTTATATTGTTTATGTCTCCAGTTGTGTATATGTACAATTTTTTTGAATTTTTCCAGTCAAACTGGAGAGAATAGGTTATTTACTCCTGAGTACTCAGTAGTGAGCACTTTTACCTGAGATCCTTTCAAATAGTGCAGCCCCTGGACTCAAGGTAGTGTTTCTGAATGAGTGTGCTGATCAGCTAATTATCTGAGGGGACTTCTTCAGTTCTCCAGCGTTCTCTGTTTGATAGTGCCCTAGTAGTCTCCTCTCCAAAGAATCATCCAGAGATTTCCAGCAACTTGGGTGTCCCCTTACTCACAACTCATGTGTCACACTGTTCGTCTTCTGTGATTGTGCAGGTACCTACTTGTACTTTGATGTCATGTAGCCTTTGTTTCATAAAATTTAATGCACTGACCTTTAGCACATATATGTATAGCTGTTACTGATTCCTGGTGAATTGTTCTGTTTATCACTATGGAGTCACCGTTTTTTTCTCTTCTGGTTAGTTTTAACTTGAAGTGAACTTTGCCAGAAATTAGAATGGCTGCTTCTGCTCATTTCTGAGTCCTGGCTGTATGGAGTACTGTTTTCTATCCTTTTACTGTTAGTCTGTGTGTTTCTTACAGGCAACACTTGGCTGAGTTTTGTTTTTTGATTCAATCTGTCAGTATGTTTTCTTTTGATTGAGAATTAAATCAATTTACATTTTGAGTTATTATTAAACAGTACTTATTGATTCCTGTATTGTATCATTTTCCAGTAATGGTTCCTTTTATTTCCTTTTGTTTAACTGCTCTACCAGTGAGATTTATTCTTTCCTTTTAGCTTTTTGGGTGATGTTGGCTTCATTGAATCTGTTTAGGATTTCCTTGAGTATATTCTGTATTGCAGATTTGATGGCCATGAATTTCTTCAGTTTTTCTGTGTTGCAGAAAGTCTTTATTTCTCTATTTTGAAAACTAATGTACAGCATATAATAATTAGAGTAGACAATTATTTTCCTTTGGGGTTTGAAATCCTTCACCACAAGCTCTCCTGGCCTTCAATGTTTATTGAGATACCTGCTATTATTCAGAAGGATTTGCCTTTGTAAGTTATTTGGTATTTTTCTTTAGCAAATTTTAGTATTTTCTCTTTGTTCTGAGTTTCTGCAATTTTGATAATGATGTGTCATGTAGAGGTTCTTTTTAGTCATGTCTACTTGGGTATCCAACTCTGCTCAAATTTAGAGTTTTGGTAATAATTTTGATAAAATGTTATACCATTATATCCTTCTCAGTTCTAATAATTCTTAGTTTTGTTTTTCAGAAGGACCTGGATCATTTTTTGATTGTCTTTTGCTTTTTACAAATTAAGTAGTTTATTAAATTTTTAGCATCAGTGAGTGAATGATGTACTTCGTCAACCTTGTCTTTAAAGTCTGATATTCTATTTTCTGACTGATCATGTCTGCTGCCAAATATATTAATTAAGCTTATAATTTCTACCATTCCTTCTGAGATCTTCTAAGTCTTTACCGACGTGCTTTTTTGTAACTTTATTCCCTTTAGTTTATTCAGATGTTGATTTGTTTCTTCCTTAAATTTGTTGATAATCTTAGTGAAAGTCCCATTCTTCTGCTTTCTTACATCATCTTTAAATTGATTGAGCATGTTAGTAATTATATCACTTAACTGCTTATTTGTCACTGGTCTCTTCAATCATTTTCTATCTTTTTTTTAGAGTTTTGCCTGAAAATTCCTCCCCTTCAGCATTCTTTTGGTGGAACTAGGGATGTAATAGGCCAGAAAGCTCTGTCATGGTACTGGAGATCTATTTATTTAGTAGATTTCTCCCTGTGATGAGCCCTTGACTTTAATGATTCAGGGTTCCAGTGCCTACTGCACCCTTTTAGAATGCTAGAATCTATCTCTAGCAGTGTACTGGGTGTATGCCTTAGGTTGAATGAGTGTTCTGTCTCTTCTAGACCGCCATGATGAAATAATTTTCTGGCTTGTGTACTGTATGTTGCTTCCAGGAATCTCCTAGCACCTGATGGTTGACAAGATAGTGGCTGCAGAGGGTGAACTAGCTATAGATAGAGCCCTATAAACTTCCTTGTGATATCTCATCCTCCAGGAAACTAATACGGGATTATTCTTAAGTAGGTTGCAGTGTTTACAGGTGGATTCATTTCTTGTCTCTTAGAATAGCATAAAGGTCTCTAGAATTATAGCATTTGAGGTTTTCATAGTTTCTAGGGTTCTTCCTACGGGTCACCCCACCTCAAGCCATATGGTAACAGAAACTTCAGAACAACCACATGGGAATACAGAGGGCAAGAATTGGAGGCTGAGGTGGATGGTGGGTTACAAAGAAAAAGAATAAAATGTAAATACTCCTTCACTAAGAAAAGAAAACCAGCAATGCTTTTCCCTTGGGAAAATGTACATGTAATATAGGCTCTATCAAAAAGTTAATAAACAGAACATAGAAACATACACATAACTTTACAATCAACTTTAACCAGCAATGTTAAGATATCTTAATAGGATATATTAGGATATATTTAATAGGAAATATCTTTAATAGGAAATTTTTAACTTTAAAAAGTATTTTCAATAATTAGCAATCTAATATAATCTCATGCCAATGAATGCCCAATGACATTGAAAAATTTAATAATCTTGGTGTAGACACATATTATCTAAGTAACATAGTAACATTATTATAGTGCTCATGGTCATCTGAATATTTGGCTTTCCTTTAGACCATTTTACCAAAAACTACTCCCCTGAACATTCTCTGCTATTGTAAATTTGTCCCATAATCCACCAGTATGAATGTTCTAGAATATGATGATGAGTTATAGCGATAGCAATTACAAGGAACTAGAGCTTCTATCTACATCCCAGAATTCTTCAACCTTCTAAAGGGAAGGTTAAGAAACCAACTTTGTATAGAATTTAGGACAATCTCAGTTAGAAAGCAAATTCAAAGAAAATACAAATCATAAAGAAAGAGCAAAGAAAAAGGAAAAAAATAACGTAAGAATATGGAGGCAAAAGAAAAAATGAATACAAGTAGAAAATAGAGAAGAGGATGGAGAGAAAGAAAAAGATGAAAAAACTTTTAAAGTAGTTGTTAATTTTTCTACTTTAAACCTAAGGAAAGAAACTTTTCTGAAATCAAATAAATTGCAAGTAATAGAACTGTGATTTGAGTAATCCCAAATTTTGGGCTTTTGATGCTGAAGTGCACCTTTTTTATTACTACATAGAGCTGCCTCCCCTTTCCTGTTTAACTCTGACAGCTCTTGAACTCTTGGCATACGAAATGACATTCATCACATTTATGTACTCACACTTTAACTGAAGACTGATGCACATTGTTTCTTTATTCTGAACTTGCAAGATCCCATCACTGGTGTCTTTGTTTGCTTTACCTTTTACTCATCATTAGAACCTTACATTTATCACTGTGGAGTTTCTACATTACATTTAGTACCTTGAAAGGGTATAGAAATATTTCAAAATATTTTTCAACCCACATTTTGATTTCTATACTGTTTTCAACTTCATGGAGTTTTATACCACCAATAAATTTTATAATTTGCCATGTTTTTTCTGGTTGCTTATGAAAACACTAAATGGATAGAATCAGGAAAGATATTGCAAAGCCTTTCTGAGTTTTTCTCAATTTTTAAACTAAAACTTAATATTTTATACATTACTAACCCATAAAATTATATAAACATACTGATAATATTTATTCATATTTTGTGTAAGTAAAAGAAAACAAAGCCCTACTAAATATCTTATTGAAATGCAGCTCTATTATGTTGACTTACATTTGAGTTATCTCCCTACATGAAATCTAATTTCAAGTTACTTATGATGGCCAAACTAAGACTACAGTACAAATCTGACATGGTCTTGTAGATGGATTACCTTACTTTTTTCTTTAAATTCCAATATAAAAGTCCTTCACCAATATATTTTAAATTATCAAAAGTGATATTAAACACAAGTTTAGTTAATTCACAGCTATCTGTTTTTGTATTATGTGCTTTAGTTATTTAGGGCTCTATATAATATCTTATATTGTTGCATGCCAGTTTCAAGGTTTCAGGCATACTGCTATAAATATAATGTCTCTGGCATAAATCTTGTAGATAACATCAATAGCTTTCTTTACTATGAGATTATAACAGCCTTAAAGTTGACATAAAATTTTCTCTCCAGGAAAGATATATATTAGTGTTTCCCAAATTTATTAAGATGTAAATCACTACTGCCCAGTCTGTCTTGTTAGTTAATGTTTTCTAGGGCATGTGCTTAGAAATACAGGAATATTCTTGGGGATCTAACTATCATTTCTACTCCATAGGATTTTTTTGAGACAAGGTCTCACTACGTGGTTCAAACTGTCCTTGAACTCAGTATGTAACCTTGGTTTGACTAAAACTCACATGGATCTTCTTGCCTCGGCTTCCCAAGTGCTGGCATTACAGGACTGTACCTCCATGCCTGTCTGCTCCACAGGATTCTATAATTATCTCAGTATGATAAACCAAGGTATAAGATTCAAAGCTTTTCTGAAGTCAAAATGCAATTAAACTGGTGGTCAGGGTAGACTTCTTCTGGGGTGCGTGGGGCCTGCGGGACTCCTCAGGGTGTGGGCCTTGATGGACAGCTGTGGCTTCTCTGAAAATGGCAGAAAGAAACAAGAGAAGAGTGGCTTGAAAATGAGTGACTATGAGAATGGACCATCCATGCATCGCTGTGATGAATCCTACTAGATTATGGTGTAATTAGGGATCTCATTCTGTCCTGTGACCAAAATGAAGGAACTCTCCAGCATTCTCCAGTGACTGTAAATGAAGTTATGGAAAGCATATCCCAGGGATATGTTGGTGGGAAAGTCATTCTGGACATGAAAAGCTGTTGGAATTGAAAGGATGGTCACAAGCCAGGATTGTCATTTGATAGATGTGAAACTGGGCCCACAGAATAGCAGACCAATTCACTGAGCTGTTGCGAGTTGAAAGCAGAGGACAACAGTGAGAGAAGATAGCTTCTCTCCCAATGAAAATAGGAACGAATGCTGTATACCATCCTTGAAATATTCTTGAAATCTGATGACACTTGCTGACTGATCAGTTTCTGGTCCTCCACTATCTTCAGAAAATGAATGACCACATGGGACTACCCAAAGCTAGACTCCATAGGTTGCTTTCTCAGATCCTTCACTGTTCTTGTGTTGTCTATTCATCATATGCATCTGGTGACCTCCATCCTCCTCATTGGCTAAAAAGTCTCTTTGGTCCCTGCAGCATTCAGGACCTAGAGCAGATCCTCCTTATGATGGGAAAACCCGACTTCAGTGTTGCTTATGCCAAGGGTTTTGTCCTTATTAAATTAAATCCTTCCATTCTCAGCAAATGCAATGACTGTTTTTTAGGAACGGTTTTAAGTACTTGACAGTAGAATCCCCTGATCCATCCACTTCACATTCTAACCATCCTATCATTGCCTGAGAAAAACATTCCACACAATATAGCAGGATTAAAGCTCATGGAATATCACATCAGGAAGGAAAACAGGAATTAAGCTTGGGCTAGCTACAGGGTACACTTGACCGAGTCCCAGAAGCTCCACAGCTTTAGTGCACCATGCCCAGCAGCCTTCTCTCAGTTTGGAAGATGGAGGCCAAGCCAGGCAATGAGGCCCAGTAAAACATATGGGACCCCTGGGACACAAGACAGTGGCCCAGCCCAAGGTTCCACGGGTTCCGGTCCACCATGCCCAGCATCCGTCTTACAACTTAGGGAGCCAGGAGCCCACAGAGGGGAGTTAGGATCCTGCGAGGTGAGTCCTGCTGCCCCAAAGTGGGCTCGTGGAGAGCTGGCGACCTGTTCTCCAGACAATTGAGGTTGGGCTAGCTACCTGGTACACTGGACCGAGTCCTGGAAGCTCCACAGCCTTAGTGCACCATGCCCAGTGGCCTTCTCTCAGTTTGGGAGGCAGAAGCCAAGCTGGCAGCCTGATGGCCTCATGTGGGCTGGCCTAAGGAGTGCTTAAAACCAGCACTCCTGGTGGTTGAGATCATACTCACCCTCTAGGACACGGGACTGTGGCCTGAGGTTCCTAGGGCCTCAGTTTACCAGGCCCAGCTTCCATCTTTCAATTTAGGGAGCCAAGAGCCTGTGGGCAAGCCAGCGCTGCTCCAGGAACTGAGGGTGCAGGAGGTAACTCACCTCACATCCAGAGGAAGCTTTGGAACACCGCTCAAAGCAAGGAAATATAGAAAAATCACAAAAGGAAAGACCAAAAGGCAGGCTCAGAACTCCAGCCCACCCCAAGAAAGCTTAGGAGCCATGTACATAGAAGAAAAAAGAAGCCATACATCTGAAATGTCTGAAATGATATCAAATGAAATAAAGATGCAACTAGGGGAAGCTATGGAGAAATTCAAATCAGAAGTACTTGCCCAGGTAAAAGAAGAAATGATAAAAATAGTGAAAGAAATAGTGAATACATCTAGTGAAAAAAGAGCTTAAAAATTAGAGGAACAAAGCAAACAGATAGAATCCCTGAATGAACACTATAAAAAACAAACAGAATCCATAAAGCAGATTCAAAGAGATATACAGGAAATAAAAAATGGTATTGAAAGCTGTCAAAACTGCCTCAACAAAAGTGAAGATAGAATTTCAGATCTTGAAGATAAGATTGCAGCCAGGGAACAGGAAAGGAAAGATCTCTTAAAAATAACAAAGAATCAGGAAATAACAATTCAACAGCTGCAAGATGATGCAAAGAAATAATATAAGATTAATAGGGATAAATGAAAAAGAAGGGGACAGCCCAAATGATATCAAGAGGATATTTACAGAAGTAATAGCTGAAAACTTCCCAAACATGAGAAGAGAAACTGACATCTGGATAAGTGAAGCATATAGAACTCCAAACAGCCATAAACAAAATAAAACTACACCCAGACACATAGTAATCACCATCCCAGAAACTCACCATAAGAACAGAATACTAAAAGCTGTTAGAGAGAAAAGACAGATCACCTATAAAGGAAAACCTATCAGAATCACAGCAGATTTCTCAACACAATGAAGTCAAGAAGAGCATGGAGTGGAGTATTTCAGATCCTAAAGGAAAACCACTTCCAACCCAGACTGACATACCCTGAAAAACTGTCCTTCAAAATGGATGGAGAAATAAGATACTTCCATGACAAAGAACAGCTGAAGAACTTCATGAACACCAAACCAAACCTACAAAGAACACTGAAAGACGTTCTAGATACACATGGGATAAAACCACCAAGCAAGGCAGACAATTAAAGAGAATGGAAAGCTAAAGACACAACAGCAGAAAGATAACATGTCAACAATAAACCAATATATAACAGTTACAACCATTAATGTAAATGGCCTCAACTCACCAATCAAAAGAAACAGACTGGCAGAATGGATCAAGAAACAACATCCAACCATATGCTGTCT
>PVJX010043341.1:0-13717 GCA_004027295.1 Dolichotis patagonum
GTTAAGGTTCTGGACACCCAAAGAGACCAACCTTCTCAGGACAAATGGACTGTACAACCGACTGGTCACCCTCTGAAGTTTAAGGTGACTAAGTGTACCTAAACTTGTGATAATTAACTGTGCCTAATCAATCCCATCATAAAAATTATGATTATGGTTTGGTTAACAATACTACCACTATGTGGAAGAGGAAGATTTGGGCCTCCACTTGATAAAAAAACACTTCTAAGACAGCTATATAAAAGCCCCTGTGATTGCGAAGAGGGATGGCTCCAAGACAATAAAAAAAGGACAATAAAACAGGTAGATTGTAGAGACAGATTCGCACACCATGTAGCTTTCACAGATATCTACACAGGGGGATTACGTCAAGGTTGGAAATGTAAAAATAAGCCTCACATAATACCCAAGGTAAATGGGGAACCAGGACCATGTCCTAAAGAGTGCATAATTTACTACAATGAAATGCATGCGTCCTGCTATGACTTAGTACAGGAATGTAAAGGGACAGACAATACCATTTATTTTACCGCTATCCTGCGAAAACTTAAAACAGCTATTGCAACAGGTGATTGGTCAATTAACCCCCAAGTTCTTGGTAATAATAAATATATACAGGCTGGCTGCCAGGGCTCCATAAACAAACCTGTGTGCTGGAAAAAATTGCTCTCATCCATATATCCAATGGGGGTGGACCACAGGATGCAATCAGAGAACATATGGTTAAAAAAAAGGATTAAACAGATCGTAAACATGATGTATCCTCAAATTCATTATCACCCTTTAGCATTGCCAAAATTACGAGGTGTTAACTTAGATGACCAGACATCAGACATTTTAAAAGCTACTTTAAAAGCCTTAAATGCCTCCAACCCGACTTTAGCTGAGGATTGCTGGCTATGCATGGCCCAAGGAACTCCCATGCCTCTCGCCATCCCTTCAAATTATTCCTCACCATTACCTGAGGGGTCATGTCAACTAAATTGCAGTGCCAGTCTACCTTTTAGAGTACAACCTGTTGGTTTCAAAAGATCCCATTGCTTGTGGGAAATTTCCCAAAAAGGTGCCTTTGACCTGGATGTTGGTTTCGTTGCCTTTGCCAGCTGCAGCAGTATAACCAATTGGACCACCCCACTTTGCCCCACTAAGGGACAGATATTCGTTTGTGGAGGAAATCTAGCCTTTACATACCTACCAGCCAATTGGTCAGGGATTTGTGTGACAGCTATTCTGTTACCTGACATAGAGGTGATACCCAGAGATGAGCCAGTTCCTATTTCTAGCTTCAAGTATGCTTCGGGTCGTCCCAAACAAGTGGTAATGTTTATCCCTTTGTTGGTAGGACTAGGAATCTCAGGTGTGTTAGCTGTAGGAGGAACAGGGATGGGAACTGCCTTACGTACTCAGACAAAACTATCTAACCAGATAATACATGATATTGGGGCTTTATCTAGCACAATCCAAGATGTCCAAGACCAATTAGACTCCCTTGCCGAGATGGTCCTCCAAAACAGAAGAGGACTAAATCTGCTTACAGCGGAGCAAGGGGGTATCTGCTTAGCTCTACAAGAATGCTATTGCTTCTACGCAAACAAGTCTGGCATTGTCCGTGATAAAGTTAAAAACCTCCAAAAAGATTTTTTAAAACACAGAAAAGAGCTATTTAACAGTCCCTTGTAGAGTGCTTGGCATGGTATTTTACCTTATCTCCTCCCCTTGCTTGGACCCCTGCTCGTACTGTTGATTGTGATTACAATAAGACCTTGTATAGTTAATAAATTATTAGCTTTTATTAAAAAACAGCTACAAGCTGCTAGGTTAATGATGCTTCGACATCAAGGATATAAAATGTTACAGAGACCCCAAACTTGTTAAGGCCAAGGATTTTGGCCTAGTCACAACATCAAAGGGGAATGTTATATTCTAAACTAACCAAAGCGTTGCCATGTCTGTTCTGTAGTGCATCTCACTAAATAAGTTGCTATTTTAAACATCTATGTTCCCAGAGATATATAATAAATTCCTGTTCCCACATCGTTTGGGTAAAAAATGACCACCCCAGTGATATGGGGCAAGCTGACCTCAAAACTGTGCAACCCTATTTCAAAACATGCTATTTTTAAAATTGGCTAAGGCTAACACAAAGCACCAAAAAACACTAGGTGTTCTTTAAGATAGGGAAAAATATTCCCTGTGATTTGGGGTTTGTGGTTTTGAGCTTTAAACATGCCGCTTGTAGACTGTTCTATACTCAGTCTCGATTTGATCCTGATGAGACTGGGTCACCAGGCCTAAAATAAAGTATTTGTTCCCAAATTCTCTTGCTTCCTCGATTTCATTCTGGGGGCCAAGATATCTCAGATACAAAGTCAGTACTCAAAAATCAATAGCATTCCTGGACACACAAAAAAAAAAACTAACAGAGAGAAATTATGGAAATATCACCTTTCAAAATAGTATCAAAAAAATCAGATACTTGGGAATCAACCTAACCAAGAATGCAAAAAGCCTATGCTACTGAAAATTATACTACTACTCTAAAAAAGGAGATTGAAGAGGATATTAGAAAATGGAAGGATATCCCTTGCTCATTGTTAGGAGGAACCAACAATGTGAAAATGGCCATACTCCCAAAACTTTTATACAGATTCAATGCAATCCCAATCAAAATACCGTCAGCATACCTTACAGACCTAGGGAAAATATTCCTAAAATTCATTTGGAAACAGAAGAAACCTAGAATAGCAAAAGTAATTCTGGGCAACAAAAGTAAGACAGGAGGCATCTCAATTCCTGACTTGAAACTGTACTACCAAGCCACAGTAATAAAATCAGCATAGTACTGGCCAAGAAATAGATCTGCAGATCAGTGGAACAGATTAGAAGATGCAAACACTACTACAAAGACACTCAGCCACCTTATATTTGACAAAGGGGCTAAACATGTTCACTGGACAAAAGATAGCCTCTTTAATAAATGGTGTTGGAAAAGTTGGCTTTCCACATGCTGAAGACTGAAAATAGACCCATGCCTATCACCATACACTAAACTAAAGTCAAAATGGATCAAGGATCTAAACATTAAAACAGAAACACTAAATCTTTTGGAGGACAAGGTAGGTAGAAATCTTGAAGACATAGTGGTGGGCAAAAAATTCAGGAAACACAAACCGCATGGGAAATACTTCAAAGAATCAACAATTAGGATCTCATATTACTAAAAAGTTTCTGCGCTTCAAAAGAAATTGCCAACAAAGTGAAAAGAAAACACACAGATTGGGAAAGAATTTTAGCTAGCAATCCCTCAGACACAGGACTTATATCCAGAACATATAAAGAAATAAAATCATCAAACCCCCAAAATTCAAAGTCCCTCTGGGCATCTTTGCCCAGATGGGCATCAGAGAAATAAAAGGAATAAAAATAGGAAAAGAAGAAGTTAAATTATTATTTGCAGGTGACATGGGCATCATGTCACCCCTTGAAAAACGGGCATCAGAGATGAACATACAGTTCTCAGATGAAGATATACAAATGGCAAATAAATACTTGAAGAAATGTTCACCATCACTGGCCAACCAAGAAATGCAAATTAAAACAGTATTGAGATTTCATCGCACTCCGGAAAGAATGGCTGCCATCAAGAAAACAACTGATAACAAATGTAGGCGAGGATGCAGGGAAAAACGAACACTTCTCCACTGTTTGTGGGAGTAAAGACTGGTGCAACCACTCTGCAAATCAGTATGGAGATTCCTTAAAACGCTAGGATTGGAGGTTCCATTCAATCCAGCTATTCCCTTCTTGGGTATTTTCCCAGAAAAATTGAAAAGGTCATGTCACAGAGATATATGTGCACCCATAGTCATAGCAGCACAATCTGTGACAGCTAAATCTTGGAAACAACCAAAATGCGCATCAACTTCAGAGTGCATGAAAAAATATGGTATTTTTATACAATGGAGTACTGCTCAGATATAAAAAGGATGATCTTGAGGCCTTTGTAGGCAAATGGAGGCAACTTGAAAGTATCCTCATTAGTGAAATAAACATGACTCACATTAGTAAATGCCACATTGTCTCTGTAGTATAAAAAATAATAAGAATTGATAGAATAATGGGATCCAAAAAGTATAATAGATAGTGTGAAAGTGAAAGGGAAGGAATGTATTCTAAAGGGTATAATGGTATGTATAGTGTGTAAAGTAGATGACCATATTAGTGAATTTCTGTTGGAACATTGAACAGAAGGACTTACATTGTCAATATTTGAGTGTCTAGCCACTATTTATGCTTTGATTTTGTGACTTCGGCACCTATTTTTTAAGACAACAATGAGTAGTGTATCAGCTGGTGATTTTATGATGTTACTTTTTTTGAATTTGGTATTCTATGCTTTTATCTGTTTTTCTGTTTTTTTTCTTTGAAAGAAAAGAGAACAATAAGCAATATAACCATTGTTAAATTTCTTTCATTCTGTTTTGAAAACGTGTATTGTTATTGTTTTGAGTTTGCTGTGGTTTATCTCGTTTTTTTTTTTCTTTTCTGACTTTTTTCTTTTTAAAATGAAATAAAGAAAAGAATTGCTAACCCTGCAGGGCTAGCCTTCAAAATTTTAGAAGAAAAGACCTTCCAAGTTACATATAGACTAAAATTAATTACCACTAAGTCAACACTGCACAAAATTCTTAAAGTAATCCTAAAGACCAGGAAGACAACACAACCAATAGATCAATGGAAAGAGTAAATCTCAGAGATGAATAAAAAACAGCAATTAATCAAACACTAGGAAAACAACAAAATGGCACAACTACAAGCCTTTTGTAATAACTCAATGTGAATGTTCTTAACTCTCCAATTAAAAGACAGATTTGAAGATTGGATAAAAACCAATATCCGTCTATATATCACCTACAAAAATCAAACCTCATCTGCCTAGACCTACAGAGAGTGAAAGTGAATAGATGGAAAAATGATGCTCTAAACAGCTGGAGATGGAAAGCAAGTAGGAGTAGCTATGTCTATGTAAGACAAAGTATACTTCTACTGAATTGCTCCAAAGACACTAAGAAGGTTGGTACATATTTACTGGGACCAATTCAAGAAGAGATAGTAGTTGTAAATATGGATGCACCAAATGTCAGCTTACACAATTTCATACACCAAACACCACTCAGCATCAAAGGACACAGCAAGACTCCTCAGTATAACCATAGTTGAGGACTTCCCCCCATTCAAATAGGACACCAGACAAAACAAATCAACAAAAACTCGAATTATCCTATAGAGATAGTGGATTTAACAGAATCTAGAGTGTTCCACACAGAAGAAGTACACATATTCTCTTCAGAAATAGATTGAAGTACTCCCAAAATACACTACATCTTAGGGTGTAAGGCATACCTCAAATACAAAAGAATTGAAGCGGTCTCACACATCTTTTCAGAGTTCACTGCAATGAAGCTAGAAGTCAGCAGCAAACCTTTTAGCAAAAACAGAAATCAGAAGCTACACAAACAAATGGAGGCTGAAGAAAACACTTGAACAAGCAGCAAGACCCCGAAGGCATCATGGGAGAAGTTTTAAAATTTGTAGAATCAAATGATAATGAAAACAACATATCAGTCTGTGGGATACAAAGCAGCTTTAAAAGGAAAATTATGAGTGCCCATGTTAGCCAAAGAGCAATTTCAAACACCTGATGCATTTTAAAGTTCTAGGAGTAAAAAATTTCAAAATCTGAGAAAGAAATCATAAAGATCAGCCAGAAATCATAAAACTGATAAAAATACAAAGGTTCAATGAATCAAATAATTGGTTCTTTGAAAAGACAAACAATACTGATAAACCTTTAGACTTACAAGAAGAGAGCAGGTTGAAATTAACATAAAGGATGAAACTAAAGTATACACAATTGCAACCCAAAGGATTATAAATTATCTTGAAAGATTTTTGTGCCAGTAAATTGGATAATACGGAAGAAATGGATAAATTCTTAGACATATATGACCTGTGTAAATGAAGCTAGAAGATATTTAAAAATTTTAAACATCAATAATCAGTGATGAAATTGGTACAGTAATAAAGACTCTAACAACTAAGAAAATCTCAGTACTAGATAGATTTACTACTGAGTTTTACCACATCTTCAAAGAATTAACATTAGTATCCTCAAACTATTCCATGAAATAGAAATGGAAAAACTGCTTCCAGATTATTCTACAAACCAGAACGACCCTGCTACCAAAATCAGTAAAAGACTACAGATAAAACAAATCACCAACCAGTATTCTTGGTAAAGACACATACAAAAATCTTCAACAAATCTTGCAGAATTTAAGAACATGCAACATGACCAAGTTATTTTCATTCCAGGCCTGAAAGTATGGTTCAACATATATAATTTATTAAATGTAATACACCTCATAAGTAGGAAAAAGATTACATATTGAGAGATGCATAAAAGTCTTTGAAAAAAATTCAATATCCCTGAAAAAAGGATGAAGTCATATTATCCTTATTAACAGATGCTATGATCCTTTACTTAGAAGACCAAAAACTCAACAGAAGACTTGGATAAACAAATTGAAGAGGGGGAAAAATACAAAATCAACATACAGAAATCTATAGATTTTCCTAATACACCAGTAATTAACTCTGAGAAAAAAAATCAGGAAAACAACTCCATTCACAGTAGCTTAATAAATAAATAAAACACCTGGGAATAATCCTAGCAAATGAAATGAAAGGCTTCTACAATGAAAATGACAGAACTCTGAGGAAAAATCCATTAGAAGATGAAATGATCTCCCTTGTTCATAGATCAGCAGAATTATTATTGCTAAAATGGGGTATTAACAAGAGAAATATACAGATGCAGTGACATCCTTGTCAGAATATCTGTGGAATTCTTCACAGAACTAGAAAAAAATCTGAGAATGCAAATACAAAAGACACAGAATAGCCTAAGCAATCCTGAGCAAAAAGAGTAGTGCTAGAGGCATCGTATTACCTGATGTCAAAATACACTACAATGCTACAGTAACAAAAACATCATGGTACTGGCATGGAAACAGACATGTAGACTAATGGAATATAACAGAAAACACAGAAACCCACAGAACTGCACCACCTGATTCTAGACAAAGGCCCAATGAATATATGAAATGATGCAAAGGAAAACTGGATATCCATGTGTATAAGATTGATGCTAGATCCATATCTCTCATTTTATTCCAAAATCAATTCAGAATGGATCAAAAGATCTGGGTATAAAACCTGACACTTTGAGACTACTAGAAGAAAACAAAATAATTAAGTTCACAGACACAGGAAAGACTTCCTCAACATAACTCCAATAATAGAAAAAATTGCAAGAATCAACAATTGAGTCAGTATAGGATTTAAAAGCTTCTGCACAACAAAGGAAATAATAGAGTGAACAGACCGCCAGCTACTCTTCTGACTGGGATCAGTATCTAGAATTTTTTTTTAAAAACTTAACATCAAAGAAGTAATGCATTTGGTAAATGCACAAATGAATAGACTTCTCAAAAATGCAAATAGCTAATAAAAATATGAAAACAATGTTCAACATTTTTAATCACTAGGGAAATGAGAACCACGCCTGTCTTGATCAAGCTTCCGCTTTGCCCCAGTCCAAATGGCTAGCATTAGAAATACAAAAAGCAATAAATGCTAGCAAAGATGTAGAGGAAAGTTCCCCTTAGACACTGTTGGTCAGAATCGAACTACTATGGCCCCTGTGGAAACTAGTATGGCTGTTCTCCAAAAACTAAAATGAGGGGTATTGGGCCGGGGATTTAGCTCAATGGCCTAAGCACTTACTTGGCAAGCACAAGGTCGTGAGTTTGATCCCCGATACCAAAAAATAAAAATAATGGTATTACTTGATCCAACTTTACCATTTACCAGTATGTCCCCTAAAGAATTAAAGGCAAAGTACCGTAATTTATTTATTGTAGTACAGTTCTCAGCAGCAAAGCTCTGGAAACAGCCTCAGTGCACACCAGTATATAAATGGATAAAGCCATGTGGCATAACACAGTAGAATATTATTCAGCCATACAGAGTAAAATGTTATTTCATGAGTTGCAATAGATACAATTCAGTTTCAGGGACTCATCACATGTTCCTTCATATATGGAATTTTTTAAATTTAAAGGTAAAAAAGGAAAATAGAAGAAAGATTATTACAGATAAGCAACAAGGATACGGGGAGGAGAAAAAGAGGGGGAGGGAAATGCAGGGATGAAAATAAAGTACGATGGGCCAGGGATTTAGCTGAGCGGCTTAAGTGCCTGCTTTCCAAGTGTGAGGTCGTGAGTTTGATCTCTGGTACTAAATAAATAAATAAAGTATGTTACATGCATGTATCAATACTTCAAAACTAAATCCATTCTGTGAAACTATAAACAAGAACTTTACAAAGATTAAAACAATAATTTTAAAAAGAACTGGCTGAGTTTTTGAATTTTAAGAATTTTTCCATACATACTTTAAAAAATATCAGCCGTGTAACACTTGTAAATTTCTTTCTTTGGGGGAAGAAGGAAAGTATTTTTAATTAATTTTAAAGTCGACAATTGTGTTGGTGGTGCGCAGTGTTGTAGGTGCTTCCATTCGCTCATGTGAACTTTGCTCTGCTTTATCTGAGTCCGCGGCTGCTGCCCTGAATCGAGGCTTTGGTTTGGTACACTCATCAGGGAACACGAAACACTCGCCCTCTGGTGGTCGGCGACGGATCTCCTCTTCCAGTGGCGGCGAATGTGTGGTTTGTCTGTTGGCCTCGGGCCAAGTCTACGCAGCAACGCTCCAGGGTCGCCCCAGCAACCAAACATCAGATAAGAGCGCACAGGGGAGGTATGCGCATGCTCAGCGAGGAGTAGCCGCGCCAGGCGATGACGTCACAGGCAGTTGGGCACGTGGTCTCTAAAAGATTCACTGTCTACTTCAGACCTACTCACCCTCACTGTAAGAGTCAGAAAAATGTACCTTTCTTGGAGGAGGCCTGGCCTCCCTGCAGAGCTCTGTGACCTGCAGGCTGGAATTCAGTGGGAGCGCGGTCTTGGCATTGGGAAGCCCCTGGTGGCGGGGACTGAGAGGAGCGCATGGGCTACAGGCAGGGAGCACCGTGGCCCTCGCGGACAGCAGAGTCCGGGGAGCAATGGGAACTGTCCCGACTCCCGGGGGACCGCGGCACTGGCTGGTTGGTCCCGCGTTCTTACAAGTGGAAAGAGAGGAGACTTACTGAGTCCTTACTTGATCTGTGTTAGCATAAAGGCTGTGTCTCAAGTGAACAAAAGTCTAAATCCTAGAAACAGAATTGTGGCTTCTCACTCAATTTCCAGAGTCACTGTACAGAGCTGGACCCCTGGAAGGAAGGGGAGACAGGTCCCGCCTACCCAGCCTGGGCCCGGCAGAGGCCTTGTGAGAAAGAACCAGCCGTTAGTCACTCTCCTAGCTTTGCCTCGAAGTTCCTATGGCCAGTACTAGGGTAAGAATGCACTGGGGAGACAAAGAACCACAGTCTGGGGGGACTGCTGGACACTGGGCCCGAAGTGACAGTAACTTCAGGGAACCTAGACTATTACTGTGGTCAGCCAGTGACCACAGCCAATGGAGATTGACCTCAAGTCTGTCTCATAATGAATCCATTGGGTCTCCGGCCCAGTTCTGTGACTATTTCTCCAATTCCAGAACGTAAAACTGGAACAGAACAGGCCACTGCCCGGCAGAGTCCCCCTGTGGGTTTCCTGACCTGTGGACAGAAGCACGGTGCCTAGTGGGCATCTTTTGATCCTGAAGGCATCCCTCATTCACGTGTGGCACCCCGGCTGCGTACTGAGTGACCAAAGGAGCTGCTGGCACCAAAGCACCAAGAACAGGAACTGCCGGTGCCCCGGATGTCCTTAGGAAACGCTGAGTACGGCCTGAGCTGGGAGTTGTCTGGGCCACTGAACCGCACAGGCGGGTGTGCACAGCAGCATGGCATTGGCCAATGGAAGTGGTGCGGAAGTGGCCACCTCTGAGCAGGCCCTGGAGGCCCAAGCAAGTTATATAAGGCGGCCCAAATGCCTGTGGTCCCCACTCCTCTGCTGCCTCCTCTGTCTGGCCTGTACCTGGGGCCTCGTGGGGACCCCTCTGCGAGCTAAGGAAGAGGAAAGTCAAGATGGCTTGTGAGCTGCTCTGCACAATGTGAAGGCACCGCCTGAAAGCAGACTGCTTGCTGCACTGCTGCCCAGCTCCAGGAGGCCCCCGAAGGACAGCGGGGAAGGGAAATTTCTCCACAGGGAAGACTCTGTGCCCTGCACCCCCTGGCTGTACACTTTTCTCAGAAGGAGAAATGGCCAGATGGGTGACTGTAGCTCAGTGCATTGTCTGTGGCCAGTCATTTGAGTGGATGGTCAGGGATTTCTAGGGAGCATGATTGTGAAAAAAAGATGACAAATTTGGGTAAGAATGTGGGCAGACATCTCTGAATGCACAAAGGATGCTCACAGAAAGGTGACCTCTGCAGAGGAGGATTTTAACACCAAGTAAATAGTGTTGTCCTGTGTGTAGACACTAATCAGCTTCTCCTCCTGACCACCTCTGTCGTGGCCCAATGGACTTAAGATCAGAGTGGCCGTGGTGACAGGGATGAGGGTTATTTATTCCAAAGGGTATGTTCCACTGGGCTTCACAACAATAAATGCATTGAACTTGGATTGAAGATGCCACCTACTCCTTTGCATCTCTGCGCCCTCTGAAACAAGAGCCAAAGGCAGGTGGGAGTTCGAGTATTGGCGCTGGTGATTATCCTGACTATTGAGGAAATTGGACCACCACTCCACAATGCAAGTGAGGAAGAGTATGCCTGGGAAACAGAGGATCCCTTTCCGGCGTCTCAGTATATATTACCATGCTCTGTGGTTAAAGCCAATGGAAAACTCAACATCTCAATCTAGGCAGGACTGCTGACACCCTAGATCCTTCAGGAGTGAAGAGCTGGGTCGCATACCAGGTACAGAGCCACAGCCAGTGAGGGAATATTTAGGGAAAAGGGAACACAGAATGGGTAATGGCAGAATGTAGTTATAACACCAGCTATGCCTCTGGGGCCACTTACAGAAATGAGGGATGTAGTCTGAAGTTTGTATTCCTATTTTGTTGATAATATGTTGTAGCTTTATGTGTAGAGCTATATGTGTGTAATACATATAACATGTTTGTGATCATGTGTATAAAATATATTAAATCATGGTTTTTCTCTTCTGTTATGAAAATAGTACAAAACAGCCTCAAAAAATTCAAAATTGAATTACTAAATGTTCCAACACTCCCAAATCTGAGTGTAAACCCAAGAGAGTTAAAAGCAAAGTCTTGAAAAGCTATTTATACCCTGATGCTTATTGCAGTGAAATTCACTATAGCCAGAAGGTGGCAGCAGCCCAAATGTTCATCACATTTCTATCATGAATGGATAAAGAGTATGTGATACGTACACACTATGGAAGATTGCTCAGCCTTTAAAGGAAGAAAATCTTGTTACATCCCGAGATATGGATGAGCTTGGAGGACAATATGCTAAGTGAAATAAGTCAGTCATAAAAGGACACATACTATGTGACCCCACTTAGAGGGAGCATCTAAAGTCATCAAAACCCTGAAGGCAGAAAGTAGGAAAGTAGGTATTTTTCCAGGACTGGGGCAGGGGAAGGGAATTCAGTGTTCTGTAGGTGTGAAGTTTCAGTTCCACAAGATGAAAAAGTTATAAAGATCTGTTGCACAAGAATGTGTGTATACCGTACACTACTGAACCATTATTTTTTTAAATTTTATTTAAAGAGAAAAAAAACAAAACAGAATAAAGGGTAGCAACAATAAAGACTTCCAAGCAAAAAAGGAAAAGAACAACAACAAAAAATCCTAAGAAATTATTACTTGACAAATTACATACTGACTTCTTGGAAATAGTTGTTCAAATTACGAAGTTTAAACATGTAAAGTAGACATTCAAACAGTGAGACTGTTAACAGTTCTGCTCCACGATCTGACAAAAACAGCAATATGGTCATCCGTCTTACCCACTCAAATAAACATGAAATTATATCAAAAGGGTAAAATTAAACAACAAAACAGAACAAAGCAGATCACAAGAAAGCAATGTAAGAGACATAAATTTCAAAACTAGACAAGCAAAGATATTCACTCTCTATCATATTGACTCTTATTTTCTTCCAAATAGTTGTCCATAGTGTCACATACAGGTAATTCACATGAAACAACATAGTATGGAATTGATCTAAGCAGGACGAGGAGGGCATTACAGGTCTTCAAGACCAGACATTAGGGAAGCCAAGAATGGCTGTCATAGTATTTCTCATTCTCCTCAAAACAGCTGACCATTCCTTAATGTGTGTTGAACTTAAATAAGACAAAGCAAGCTAAAATCACTTTGAACAAAAAGTGATAGTTTTGCTGGATTTCACATCATGGCATTATGGAATCAGCACTGGGTATTGTAGTGTCTCTTTCTCTTCAAAATAGTTGTTCATTTCAACATGTGTTATATAGTTGCTTCTCGTAAACTGTTTATAAGCTCTACACATGCATGAGTCTCTACATGTATATCTATCATTTCTGTATTAGAGGAAAAAACAAAACAAAGCAAGATAAAACAATTCCTAGAAAAGCATGAGGCAAAAAAGTCACATAAATCCGCAATACAAGGTGACCTACAATGCTTACCATGATGTCTCAGCAGTATGTAACAACATTAATAAAAACGAAGCATTGGAGACATTGTAAGACTTCAAAAGCAAGTAATAATCAAAAAAGAGTGGGTATCTTAGTGAATCTTTTCATCTTCAGTGTAGTTGCCTATACTCTTAGACTTGATGCTATCCATCATAACAGATTTAAATGAAATCCATCAATACAAAGTAGCAATCTGACAAACCAGATTTAAATAAGATCTGTCATAATAAGACAGTATAAGTTATAAAGGGCTTCAGATTAAGTTGATAGGAAAATTAGGAATGATTACCATAATATGTCCTCAAATCTAGTGTAAGTAGTCAAACTGGAACAGCACATAATCCATCCAAACAGAGTGGTGAGAATAATGTAAATTCTAAATCTTGTTACCCCATTAACAATATCCTCTGCCTCCCTTTTTTAGACAATTCCTCCCCTTTCACTCCCATGGGGTGCACTGCTTGTTTTGGGTCCCACTGCCTCCCTATATAGAGCAGCTCAATGGACCCTATCTCCTCATCTACTCTGCCTGTGTTTCTGTCTGTTAATATTTCAAGGTCATCTATACTAGAGATTATAGCCAATCTTCTCTGCCTCATTTCTGCTATTCTGTTTTCCTGCCATTGATAGTCTATTTTTCTCTTCCACTCCACTGTCTGCCTCGTTCACTGAGGCCTCTCTGCCACTGTTCCTGAAATGCTCATATTCTTGTTCTTTCTCCCTAGAATGTCCTTCAGTATTTTTTGTAGGGTTGGGCTGGTGGTCACAAATTCTCCTAGTTCCTCTTTGTCATGGAAGCATCTTTTTTCTCCATTAATTTCTAGAGAGAGTTTTGCAGGATACATCAATCTGGGCTGGAGATTGTTCTCCTTCAGGGCTTGAATTACTTCACTCCAAGCTCTTCTTGACCTGATGGTCTGTGTTGAGAAGTCTGCCGTGATTTTGATGGGTTTTC
>PVJX010043342.1:0-13713 GCA_004027295.1 Dolichotis patagonum
TGACATGTTGAAAGACCCCTGGGTAAGCAGATCTGTGGATGCTGACAGTAGTTTCCAAGAAATAACTGAGTCTCTCAACCCACTCCTGCTAAGGCACAGCCCTCATCTGAGACCCCATGACTGTGGCCCACTCTCCAAGGACATTCTCAGAGCCCTTTGCCTGTCTGGTCATGAGGCATCATGAAAATGAAACAGTTAGTATGTGCTCTTGGCTGGATATTACCAATAAATTTCTGGACATTTCTATCTGGCAGATCTTCTTGTAAGAGGAGCCTCCAGGCACTAGAAAACTGATTCATTAGCTCTTTGGTCCTACTATAAATCTCCAAGCCATTCTCTCTGTGGACCTAGTAGTGTCTCTAAAGTGGCAGCAGCCATAAACATCCCA
The DNA here is from genome assembly GCA_004027295.1 of Dolichotis patagonum. Taxonomy (NCBI): domain Eukaryota; kingdom Metazoa; phylum Chordata; class Mammalia; order Rodentia; family Caviidae; genus Dolichotis; species Dolichotis patagonum. The sequence goes on from PVJX010043342.1 coordinate 389, forward strand.
ATATTACCTCACCAATAACAGGGAGATCTCAGACACCATCTGACAGCTTCGACCTCCTAACACTCTAAAGATTTCCAGCCTAACAGAAAGACGCCCATTGGTGAGGCACAAGGAGGACAATTGCTATAGATCTGAGACTCTGAAACAAAGAAAACTGTAGAGAGCAAGACTCCCTTCCCTGATACACTGAGAAGAGACTTCTCCCTGTCTATGCCTGCTGGAAAAGGAGAAGCCAGGAGTCAGTGCTCCCAGGCAGTTCCCATCCAGTTTCTTTCCAGGCACTGCTAGAGTTTAAGACAATCAAATATGATGGATGTTAGCAGCATTCAGATGCTACAGGAGGTGAGAGAGAAAGAATGGAAGATGAGTAAGTTTGGGCAAGGACAACTATGCAGGTATTATTTGCTGTTTCAAAAGCACAGGAGAAGGAAAATAGGTCACTAGTTGTCTTAGCAGGAAACCTGGTAAAACTAGGATGATGAGTGGAAGATTTTTCACAAATATATGAGTGAGGTATAAGCTAAATCCAAAGGTTAATGCAGGAACATAGGTCTAGTAACAACCTGGTATATTCTACCATCTGCTAGCCAGAAAACAAGGGAGAGAACAGTTCTTGGACAAGGTAATCTTGTAGAGAAACTGCCTTGAAAGGCTATGTAACCCTTAGCCAAAGGATCACCAAACCAGAGGACCTTACAGGGAACATATCAGAGGAGGAAAAGCCCAATTTCATGTTCCCCCATTCTTCCACTCCTGCAAGAACTTCCCACTGACCGAACACAACTGGAAGCCAGGTCAGTCTCCTGGAACACAGGGCAAGACCAGGAAGGACACCACTAGGAAGGTTCGTCATCACTGCTCTAGGCTGTGGGAACCCCTAAAGGATTGTGAGGAATACAATTGCATCATAATGTGGGCTTTTTAGGTGAACTACTGCTAAGAGATATTTGGAATGCAGCACCTAGATAGTTATTATAATAATAATTATTGTTACAAAGCCTCTTCAAGGCAGCATTTATACTTACCAATGGGAACAAAGTCTCAGACAACCAAGTAAAGTCACTGATCTGGGTCTCTGATGAAAGTATGAGTCACTTAGCATGCTAAACCTCTCAAGTGTCAGCCAACCCCTAACCTACTATACAGCACACAGCAGACTGGCCTTCTCCTATGAGGACCTGTCCATCTGAAAAACTTACTGTGCATGCCAAAACCTCTCACAGATTTCTGTGCTCTTCCTGGGGGTCATGATCTGACAGTTGCCATGAAGAAGCAAGTGGTCATTTGCCAAACGCTGGAAAAGAGCCACAGAGACACTGGGTTCCATAATTCCTCGAAGGCTGAGTCATGTGATCATTTGGGGGGAAAGCTCAGTATGTCTGAACATGACATGGATAGAGTGTCAGAGCAGACAGCAGCCTGCCCACCCAACACCTACAGACTTAGAACCAGGGTCTTACCCTGAAAGAGGATATTACCTTACCCAGTATTGATTGAACACAGTAATAAATGGAAGCTGCTAAGGGGAATTGTGAGAGTTGAAGCTTTATTCTTGGTGATAAATCAGTGCTGGCCAATTTTCCACTACAGTAAGCCAGCCATATACTCCTGGAGAGACCCCAGAGTCCCTGGCCCAGTTAGAAGATATATCAGTATCTTCTTATCATTAAAGAATAATCCTTCAATTTCTTAAGCTGCACAGAGAGTACTGGGTTATTGTTTTAATATCATTCTCTAATCCAAACTTACATTCTCTTTTATGCACTTGAAATAATTCATTAAAATAAATAAAAACAATTAAATTATAAACAATTCCCTCGGTAGCAATTTAAAGACCTTGGGCACAGGAACACTGTTACTTCTCTCTTTTGTTTCCCACATTAGGCTTAATATCTGAGCACATTTTCTTGAAAGGTGAGATCAACAAGTCTCTCCACAGGCCAGTGTTTATTGTGGGATCTGAGAGCATGAACCCACTGTGTGAAGCGAGGGACAGAACTTTATCCCTAACCTTCCATCAGAGTTGAGGTACTCCAGCCCTGCCTCAAGCTGCCCTGGCTAGAGGATAGAAGATTTGAGGGGTTGAACTCGGAGTGGCTGGAGAGGAGACTGCTGGGGAAGTACAGACTCTTCTTATCTGCAGGTGGAAAATGGAGGCTCAGCGTGATAGACATACACTCAGAGAGCATGAGGCCCTGGGTTCAATTGCTGACCACAACACAAAAAGAAAGAAAGCAAGGAAATTAAAAAAAAAGAAAGAAAATAGTGATACCAGAATTCCAAGGCTATGTACCACAATGATGAAAAATGAAACCACAGATGGAAAAGATGGAGTGAAAACAGATTTATTTAAAAGATATAAAGGCAAGGAAGTAAAAAGTATAAAGGCAAAGAAGTAGAACCTGGAGAGAATCCTAAGCAGGATACCCATGGAGGCTTTGTCTAGGGATTTTTAAAGGTTTACACGAGAATTTGAGCCATTGTGTAAGCAATATGATCTCTGCTCTATAGGAGATCATGTACTTTTCAGGGTTCAATCTATGCCATATTCAACCATGTGAGGTCTATGTGCCTGTTATGTGTCTAGATATCTCCCCAAAGCCTCATGCATGTATGGGGGTAGGATTTTCAGAGGTGGCTGAAGCTAGAGTTTGTAATTGATTCATGGTTCAATACTGGGATTAAGGGTGTGAGTGCTATACCTGCCCTAGAGTGGGTAGCCCTCATACAGTATAAAGGACAGAAAGAGGCTTATCCCCTCTCTCTCACCCTTGTTGATTTGCTAACGTCTGCCTACAATGAACTGTTCTCCTCCGCTAAGCCACCCTGCCTTGGAACTAGCCGATTATGGACTGAAACCTCTACAAAGTGCAAGCTAAACAAATCTTTCTTCCCTTTAACTTTGGGCATTGGATATTTTGTCCCAGCAATGAGAGAAAAGTAACTAAGACAGCCCTTCAGCCAATGACCTATGTGATCACACTCTGGGGAGGTCCCTGCCCGCCTTGGACATCTGGTAGGTTTTTTTGTAAGATCTTTGAAGGGTAGTGACTCAGAAGACTCCATTTTAGATTTGCCAACTCCATTTTGGAGCTATAATCCTTACTGTCTAATAGAATCCTATTGTCTTTACTGTCTAACAGAATCTTATTAGAACTCCTTTTCTCAATGGCAAGGCAAAAGAGTATTTGGCTTTCTTCAACATGAATTCCCCTATCTACCTCCATAGGATTTCTAACTATTCTCTAGCCAATGACAACTTACTGTACAATTCCTGCCTAAGATTAGAAACTAGTTCAGCGATAGCAAAGGGTTTCATTCCCTAACCTAATGCTGACTGGTTTATATGGCTTCCTAGAGAAGTGTAGTTCTTGAGTAGTCTGATTCCTCCCCTTAAGTCACATAAATAGTATATGCTTAGAATAAAGAAAGAAGATCATAGTTTTTGTGGTAGTGATTGTCTCAGATCAGGAGTGCTCAGCATCCAGCAAAAGATGATATGTGACCATTAATTCTGATGCGTCAACTTCAGTGAATTAAGAAACACTGAGCCTATTAGTAAGGCACACCACTGGGTATGACTGGCTGAGTCATGGAAGCATGACCTTGGATACTGTATATGGTCACTTATTAGTTTCTCTCTGGTACTGTTCTCCTCTTCTGCTTCCTACCCACCACAAACTAAGCATCTTTTCTCTGCCATGCCTTTCTGCCATGATGTCCTGCCTTGGAGCCAGCTGACCATGTACTGAATCCACCAAAACCATAAGCAAAATAAACCTTGTCAGCTGTGTGCAGCACATCATCAAAAACAGTAGGCACCATGGAGCAGAGCAGAGTGCAAGAGTGCAAGATCACAAGAGCCACATGTGTCTTTATTGTATAATTCTTATACAGGTTGTTATCTCATATTACAGCCTTACATATTCTAATAACCAGGGCATGTTTATTTTCCTATGCTAAGTCATGGCTACATAATTGTATCCCACTCTGTGCCTATGTGAGACAAGCGGGGTCATGCCCTCAGGGTTCGTTAGACTGTGAGCTTTGAAGCAGACTGAGAATTCCCCACATGCTTTCCTCCCTGTAAATTGTGAATATCTGGTACTGTGTCCCAGTGAGAGGAAAGCTGACTAATACGTGGTTCAAGGAAAATAGTCTTCATTTTTTTTCTGTGGAGACTGAGGGTCTGAAAAATAAGTGAAGCAGCCTCAGGGAACCAAGGAAATGCTCCATTTGGGGAAGGTACCCCCTTCACCATCCTCCAACCCAGGTATGGGGAGTATATAACAAATACAGAGACCCCCAGATCCAGTCAGCATGAGTTCAGCCCCATCTGTGGCCACAGCTAATGTGAAGTGATGCACAGGAGAATGGGACTCACCTCCAAGTGCAGACAGTAGGTCTATTCTCTTCGAACACTGCAAGTGCTTGCAAGTGGGGGCATAGCTGGTCTGGAAGGGGGCTAAGAGGTCAATTTGCCGGCAGGCTGGTAAGACCCCTGGCCAAGTGAAGTTGCTGGACCTCCATGACACCAGCACAAGGAACACAGGTGGTGTCAGAATGGGGCAAGGCATAGCTCCAAAGGCCTTTGAGGACATTGCACATTCTGGAAAAAGAGGTGACAACATCCACAGTGGCCCAGCAGAGCCTGCCAAAAGGAGCAGCCCCAACTGGCTCCACTCTGCTATGTAACTCTTGCTCTAAAGCACTCAAATTAATTTCAGCAAAAGCTCCCCAGAGCTCCCAAGTAAATTGCCCAGATGCCTCCTATCCTAAGGAAAACAAGAAAAGAAAGAGCCAGAATTTGTCAAGAAATTAATTGAAAACAGCAATGAGAGTCTCACAAATTCATAAGACAGTAAGTGCTCCCTTCTTCAGGGCAGGCTTGGATGCCCACTTTCTTCTTCTATTTTGGAGCCTGCTGACACAGGGGCCTTGGCTTCTGGGAGGAAATGGTCCTGCCATGAGCAAACAGCTGTTCTCTCCAGCAGAGGTTCAAAACTACGTGTCTTTGTCCATCTCACAGCCAGGAGCCAGGGCCACAGACTTCACATAATATCTAAGGTACCTGTTCGAAACCTTTTTAAAAAAATCAAGAAAAAATGCCTCTGGTGTTCCCTGTGCCAAAAAGGGGGGGAGGGTTCTTTATTTATTCACTCTCTGTTTGGTTTATGTGTTTGCAGAGAATAATTCTGGTCTTGTGGCGATAATGACATCAAACTAGAATACAAGCCCTGTGGAGTTGGAAGGAAGCCCAGAGATTAGACAACACTGTAGGATTGAGGCGCAGCCTCAATAATCAGTGAGAATATAACGGGCTCTGGAAAATTACAGGACCAGTCAAGGTCACAGCAACAATGATAACACTAGTTGGCTGCTCTCAAGCCACTCTGCCATGTAACTCATCCTCCAGTTTTAGTCAACAAAGCAGAGCACTTAGTGAGGAGGTAAACATGAATAAGACATAGTCCCCGTTCTCAAGGCACTAGTGGGAAAAACAAGTACATAAATGACCGTGGTGTTAAAAAATAATACTAATAATCCCAACCTTGGAAACAAAGCCTAAAGAGTACAGCATGTTCTGCCAAACTCATTTTAGGCATTATTTCACAGGTTTACCCAACCATTGCTTAATTACCTCAGGAATTGTATCTCTCTGTGATTTGGTTATTTACTATTAAGGGCTCAGATTCTTATGAAGTTACATGTTAACATCTAGATCTTGTCCAGTGAAGACATAAAAAATTTCCATCCAATAGAAAGGTAACACCAAAGATTATAATTTTTAAAATGCCATGGTTTTATTTCTTTTTAATTGTAGTAAGATATGCATAACATAAAAGTTACCATCTTCATTTTTCAGCATACAGTTCAATTATGTTAAATGCATTCACATTGTTGTGCAACCATCATCACCATCTATCTCCTAAATTTTTTCAACTTTTAAAACCAAAATGCTATACTCATGAAACAATAAATCTCCATTCCTTTCCTCCCTACCCTCCACCCACTCCTGGCAATCACATTCTATGTTCTGTCTCTATGAATTTATTGGCTGTTCCACGTACTTCCTTTGTTGTGTCTTACCCAGCAGACTTACCCAACACAGACCTAATCTGATAAGATCATGGAAAAGCCCTGCAAAAGCCTCTTGACTCCTCTCATATTGTTCTCTTCATAGCCCTTCATGAGTGGTCTCTGTTCCAGACCTGATCAGCCAGCCTTGATCAGCCAGCCCTTTTCCTGCCCAAAATAGGTTGAAAAGGGTCTGAGCTTTTCCATAAACACTCAGTGGGATTCTGCCTTAACCAGTGATTCACATTTCCCAACTGTTTGCCCACCAGGGGCATCTGTAAAATATCTCTCAAGAGACTCTAAATGCTACCAGCATCTCAGGATAAACAAAAAACAAGCCAAACACACAGCAGCCATCTCTGTCAGATTTTAAGTGGTATTAAACAAATCTACTCCTAGCCACAGTGTAAGAGACTTACAGACTTTGACCTTGGCCCCAGCCAGGGCTCTGTACTCTAGATGGTGCTTCTGGCTTTGGCTAGTGCAAAAAGTAAGATATTAATCCTGAGATTTATGCATTCTAAGCATCTCACATGTGCATATTTTGCTGACAAGACCCTTGGCCTTTACCTTGCCTACCCTACCATCCTTTCGTGAACCTCAGCTATCCATACTGCCTGAGTAAGGCCTCCAAGCACCCCAGCCCTTCAGCCTCTTCAACTAATAAGGAGCACAGCAACAGGACTTCCTAAGGCCTGGTTGAGGACATGTGAATAGGGTAGAGAGAACACAGTTGGTCTCTAAGCAGGAATTTCTGGGTTAGTTTGGAGGCTGTCACTCACGTGTTGTATTTGACAAATGGGAGGCGATAGTCAGCTGGTCTGCATCTGCTTTCTGGGTAACTTTGGATATATCAACCTACATAGGCTTCAGTTTCTCACCTCTGTATAACACTGAGAATAACAGTACCTCACTTAATATTCAAGGCTTCTAAATTGCAAATATGGTCATGTGCTGTATGACAACATTTCATCAATGACTGGCCCCATATACAATGGTGGTTCCATATGCTTATAATAGAGCTCAAAAATTCCTGTCACCTAGTGACATTGTAGCGCAAAGCATTGATCACATGGTTGTGATAATTCTAGTTAAACAAATCTACTGCACTGTGACTTGTATGAAAGCATAGTACATCTGACTATGGAGGCACACACCTGTAATCTCAGCATCCTGGGAAGCTGAGGCAAGAGGGCCACAAGTTCAAGCCCAGCTTTGGCAACTTAGCAACTTCATGAAAGCTGTCTCAAAATAAAAAACAAACAAACAAAACATGGCTGGGGATACAGCTCAGTGCAGAGACCCTGGGTTCAACCCTAGTACTGCAAAGTAAGTTAAAGAAAAAAGAGAAAGAAAAGAAAAGAAAAGAAAAGAAAAGAAAAGGCATAGCAATATACACACATAGTACATAGGATGTGATATGATTATAAATGAGTGTGTTATTGGTTTTTGCTTTTCCTATACTGTACTTTATACCATTGTTTTAGAGTGTGTTCTTTCTATTTACAAAGAAAATGTTTACTGTAAAACTGTGTGCTGTGTGCAGCGGTCACTGGTGTTTGTCTGAGTCTTGATTGAATCACTTTCTCTTGCTCTTGATTTAATCTCACAATGCTTTATTCATCATGGCCCTAAACACACAAAATCTACTGCAAATGTAGCCAGTAATAGGCCTTGTCATGATTTACATGGAAATGAAATTGAGTGACAAGGGTGAAAAACCAGTGATGATTATTTCTCTCCCATCAGGCATGTCCCATGGCATCCTAGCTATAGTCCAGAAGAACGGGAGCGGAGTGGCCCAGCTGTTAAAGGATATGCTGCACTGAAAGCAGTGGGGCTAACACAGATTTGTTAAGAGCCTGCATTTGATATGGAGAAACTTCTGATGACCTGGACTAAAGACAAGACATAGAAGCCTGCTCCTTTCAGTGCCAAGATGGTCATACCAAAAACAAATCAGTGTTCTTGATATTGAAAGAAAAGGCCAAACCTGACTATGATGCTGAATTTACTGTTTGCTCTGGGTGGCTTAAGTGATTCAGGATTGTCATTCATTATATAATATAAGAGCAAGGGATGAGTATGTAATGTGAAGGTGGCTGAAGAATTTGGCGGAGTTCTGGATAAACTGAGTGTGCAGGAAAATTAGTTGCTAGGGTAAATTTTCAATATAGATGAAACCTTCTTTTTCTGGAAATGGGTGCCTGAAAGACTCTCCTTAAGGAGGTCAAGTCAGTGCTGGCTTCAAGGCTTCTAAGGATAGAATCAGTTTTGCTTGGGGGCAATGTTGCAGGGCAAAAGTTGAAAACATTATGTTTGGGCACAGTGAAAGCCCCAGGATCTTCAGGCACAAATCACCAAGCACACAGTGTCAGTGTGTGACAGGAGTAATAAGAAGTGAGGAATGACCCAGCTCCTCTTTATACATGGCCTTCTTGAATTATCATGTAGGAGAAGTGAAGAAGTGCTGTTTGGAGAGTCACGTATCTTGTAAGATTTTACTTCTCTAGGTGTACACACATCTACTCTATGATGTTCCCAAGACAAACTGTCTAATGATGCAGTTCCCAGTATCCCCTACTGCCTAACTGTATAAAACAGTAAAATCTCTGGCAAAAATCAATCCTTAACAGAAGGTAAGTGTTTATCTAGGGACAGGTTATGAATTTGGTCTTTTGCATGGCATGTGTACATAAAAACATAATGTCTGTCTCGCGGACAGGCAAGTGGATACAGGGCTGGAGAACTTGCTGTTCATGTCCCTAGACATTGCTTCTGCTGATCGACCCTTTTACCAATTCATAGAAAAGGCTGGTCCTCATTTCATATTATCCTGTCCAGAGAGCGGTGAACTGTACTTTCCTTAAAGTTATCTGTGCTGCTTTCAGATCAGCCCTTCTCTTCCTTGATGGATAGCATTACATGCTTCTCACTTCCCCTCTGGCAATTTAAAATACCTGTGAGACATTAGTCTTGTTGCCTATGACTTTCTCCTGGGGAAAAATGCAGATGGCCCAGGATTAGTGTAGCAGTTGATTTATTGTGTGGTGTCTGAAGGCAAAACAAGTCCTCTGGTTGCTGAGAGGGGAACCAAGGAGAAGGCAGCCTTATAGGACTGACTCACAGCCACATGTTATCTACACTGATTAAGACAGAGTTGCCTAGGGGCCAATTCCCGTGGGAACAACACTTTAAGAAGTAGTTGACCTAGGCCAAAGGCCTTGGGCACTTTTAAGCTGTGTGACCTGGGCAAGTCAATTGATCTCTCCTCATCTCACTTTATCCACAACATGGAGACAGAGACCTCTCAGGGGATAACTCTGATAATGTGAGTCAAAAGATGTGCTTTGAAAAGGTCCCAGCATACATATTTAAGAACTGAGGCCTTGCAAGTTGAGATGTGCAGTAGCACAGAATTTTAGAAAGAATATCTGCCACCTTTACTGTTGGCGACATTTGTGGCTGCTGCCATTTCTACTGCTTGCTTAGCAGCTGGAATAAGATAGAGATGATAGGTTGGAGAACATCAAATCCCCATGATATTCCCAGAAAAGAGTCTTACACTTAAAGATCAGACATCTATTGGACATCTGTGAACTAGACACTTGTCTAGGCACCCGGGAGCGTAAAGACAAAACGTTTTCAAAAGGCCTTGACTCTGAAGGATTGGTATTTCTACTTTCTTCCTCCTATACTTTTCTCCCTCCCAGAAGTAGTTCTGTCTCTAAAAGGGTTGGGGAAAGGACAGATGTGTCACCCAAAACCCCTCCTTAGAGTCTGGTGCTGGAAACAACAAGCTTTTGGGTTGGGATTTTGTTTTTATTCTAACTTATTCACTCTGTAGGACACAAGATGCTTGAGTGAGGAAACCCTACCTGCTTCACTGTTGCCTCCAGCATAGTATGTGGCAAACTAGAGGCAAAATATCAACAAAAAACTTGAACTTGGCTGACACATGACACTGGGATACATTTTTGTTGCCCTTATCTTTGGATGCACCAAGCAAAATGACCAACACGCTCAAATTTCCTGTAAGATAAGCTTAGCTCATGCAAAAGAGAGGGCAGAAAGCACTCGTCCCCTTCACCAGGGTATGCAGTGTTGACCAATAAATTTATTTTCTAGCTGTGGAAGAGGTTGTATGTGTTTTTAATTCTACCTACAGAAAAGCAAGAATCACTCAATGACACTCAGAATATTTTATTGGTGCCCAGTTACATGTGAGTGGCCTTCCTATGTTGGGGGCATTTTCAAGACAGTTACCAAGAGTAAAACATTTCCTCCATAGCCTCCTTGGTGATAAAAGCCAGGCATGTGATCCAGGCTCCACACTCGTTTACTTATACAACACTCAAGTTCAGAGGCTCTGGAAAAATTCTATTGTGCTGACGACAGGGGCAATAGTGAGTGTTGGTTATGTTCCTGCTGCAGAAGTGACCCTAACACCGCCAACAAATGTGGGGACAGTCATGCCAGGGTAGGGGTAGCAGGGGCATTTCCCTAATGTGTGGTTTGGAGTTTCCTCACCAGAAGCTTAGACTGAGCTCTCCAACCCTCCATACTAGATTCCTAATGTCATTCTAACTTCCTTCTCTAGTCAGTAAGCGAAGTTCAGTAAGTCAGTTTGCAAATAAGGACCATGAGTAACAGCCCAACTCAAATTTGTTTCAGCTATCATTTCTTGAGATCCTAGGAACAAACACTGCATTCATGTATTCAGCATTTGCCATGGTCCATGGGACTGTGTGAGGTGCTTTGTGTGTAGTGTTGTGGAAATTTTTACTCCACTATAAGGTGGTGCTATACTTGTCTTTGCTTACTGTGGGAAAAACTGAGATATCATGGTTTCAGAGAGCATGTGCAATGTCTCACAAGAGGCTAATCACCTGTTAGGAGAGCAAATAAGCTCTCGGAGCTAAATATGGATGCTGTGGTGGACTGTGGCAAAAGTCTGTGCCCAGATTTTCAGTAATCTGGGCAGAACTGAGTATATCATCTCATCTACAAATTGTCTTCTTTGAGGTGAGAGCCAGTTAACACCTCAGTAAATGTATGGCCAATAAAATACAAACAAAGATATTTTACTCTCCAAGAAGAATTTTTCCAGGTCAATAACAGGAAGTTGACAGTGGAATCTATTATTACCTGGAATCAGGGTCTCTAAAACCCACCTGGAGTTCAGGGATGCATGCTGGGGAGAGTGATGTATAGCCAAGGCAGTTGCAAGCCTATATCTGACAAGTGCTCCAGTGTGCAGGCTTAGAGTGCAAATACATTTTAATATAGGTAATTTCTTTTCCATTTATTTTCCAACACTTATTTCATTTACCCAACTCTAAAGTCAATAAATCCTGGCATTAAGGCTGATTTGATGTGTGATGCAGACAGTCTAATTAAGGGTAGGGTATTTTATCAGTTCCTCTAAATTTTCTTTTCTCTGGTCTGTGATTTTTTTATACTAGGTTGATCTTCTTTCTTTATTCATATGGGGTTCAGTCCCATTTGTCATGGTTGCATTAACCAGCTATCTAATGAAGACTTGAATATAGAATTCTGCATCTCATTTATCCTCAGTAGCAAAATTAATAAGGCAGCAAGAAAAGCTTCCTGTACTAGAACTTTTGTAGTCCACCCTGAGTCATCTAAAATACATTTCACAGGGTCTTACACAATATGGGCTCAGCTCTAAATTGTAAAGAGTGCCTAGCTTCAGTCTCCATCCATGGACACCTATATCTTAATTCCTCTGCCCAATCTATTACCTGGAAAGGCTTGGAATAATATGGCCAGGAGCCTACACATAAGTATTGAGTATCTTATAGATTAGGCTCAGAGATCTAAAACTCAGAGAAGGTCAAAGTCAAGTGGAAATCATGGCACCCATTTGACCAATGTCCAATGAAAGAAAAATAGCCAAATAATACGATTGGAGACAAGGTGGAAAGATCATCTGCTCTCTCTTTTTGCCTCTGAGAGGGTGATCTTCCCAATCAGTCCTTTTACTAATGAAGGGTTACCATGTATCTATGATATCTTTTACTTACAGACTTTATGGATATATGAACATAATGGTTTTCTAAGGTTGCCATATTAAACTACCACAAACTGAGTGGTTTAACCAATAGAAATTTATTGCCCTACAGTTTCGGAGGGTAGAAATCCAAAATTAAGGTGTTTGCAAGGTTGTTTCCTTCTAAGAGCTGTGATAAGAGGAAATGTCCTAGGCCTTTTTCCTTGGCTTGTAAGTGGATGTCTGTTCCCTGGATCTCTTTATATTATCTTCCCACTATACATGGCTTTATGTCCAAATTTTCCCTATATAGGACACCAATCACAATGTGTCCTAATTATCACTTTTTAACTTGATTACAGCCATGCTGGCCCTATCTCAAAATAAGGGAGTTAGGATTTCAACATACGAATTTTGGGGAGCTATAGCTCCAAAGCGCAATGAGTGTCTTGAAGTTAGTTTAAGTGAAGCTCTGAAATAGTATCAATTAAAACAACATACTTGGAACACAAGTTAAGAATCAGAAGTTATAGCTCGAAATAAGCCATTTACCTTCTCTGAACCTCAGATATCTTCTCTGAAGAGTAAGAGATCCGGAGTTGGCCTCTAATATCCCCCTACTACCAGAGTTACAGGACTGTGTGCTGCAGAAATATCGGAGTAAGGCAGTACAATAGGGAGGTTAATGGTTTGGCTCGACCACTTACAAGCAGGGTGACCTTGAGTAAATATTGATCTGAGTCTTGAAGTTTTTGATTATAAAATGGAGACTCTTCAGGAAGTTATGGGAACAAACAGTTGTAACTCCATGCATAGGAGCTACTCCCAGTAGGAGTCAGGTTTGGTCAAAGATATAGGGGTAGGAAGAGAATTCATGAACAAGAACCAAAGTACACGGGAAGTACTTCCCAGAATCAATAACTGGGACCACATCTTATTAAAAAGTTTCTGCATGTCCAAAGAGGTTTCCAGCAGATTGAAAAGAAAACCCACAAATTGGGAAAAAATCTTCATGGACAGCGCCTCAGACAAAGGACTTTTGTCTAACACTTATAAAGAATTAAAAAAAATCAGACCCTCGAAATTCAAAGACCCAATCCAAAAATGGGCATCTGAAATGAATACACAGTTCTCAGATGAAGAAATACGAATGGCAAATAAATACATGAAAAAATGTTCATCATCATTAGTCATGAGAGAAATGCAAATTAAAACCACACTGAGATTCCATCTC
>PVJX010043343.1:0-13717 GCA_004027295.1 Dolichotis patagonum
GCTTACCAGGGTGGAAGGCATGTTACTGGTTGGCACGGTGCCCTTAATCCCAACATGTTGCAAATCTCAGCAAATGCTCTTGCTTCTTGTTTCCCCACACTGGGGTGGCCACAGTTTTCCACACCACAGTCACTTACCAGGGCGAAACTCAGGTTGCTGGTTGGCCCAGCACCTTATGTTCCAAAATTGTGCAGATTTCAGGAAACGCTCTTGTTTCTTGTTTCCCCGCCCTGGGGTGGCTGCGGCTTGCCAGACCACAGTCACTTAGCAGGGCGGAAGACAGGGTACTGCTTGGCTCAGTGCCCTAAGTTCAAACATGTCTCAGATCTCAGCATAAGCTCTTGCTTCTTGTATCCCTGTGCTGTGGGTGGCCAAGTGTGCAAGACCACAGTCACTTACCAGGGCAGAAGGCATGTTACTGCATGGTTCAGTGCCCTAAGTTCCACCATGGCATGGATATAAGGAAATCCTCTTGCTTCTTGTTTCTCCACCCTGTGTTGCCCAAGGCTTGTAAGACCAGAGTCACTTACCAGGGCAAAATGCAGGATATTGGTTGGCTTGGTGCCCTAAATTGGACATGACGTGGATCTCAGCAAATGCTCTTGCTTCTTGTTTCCCTGCACTAGGGTGGCTGCGGCTTGCCAGACCACAGTCACTTACAAGGACCGAATCTAGGTTACTGGTTGGTTTGGCACTCTAAGATCCACCATGGCGCAGATCTAAGGAAAGCTTCATGCTTCTCGTTTCCCCAAACTGGAGTGGCTGCGGCTTGCCAGACCACAGAAACTTATCAGGGCAGAAGTCAGCTTGCTGGTTAGATTGGTGCCCTAAATTTCAACATGGCACAGATCTCAGGAAACATTCTTGCTTCTTGTTACCTCACCCTGGGGTTGCCGTGTTTTGCCAGAGCATAGTAACTTACCAGGGAGGAAGGCAGGTTACTGGTTGGCTCAGTGCCATAAGTTTCAACATGGCGAAGATCTCATTAAATGCTCTTGCTTCTTGTTTCCGTGCCCTAGGGTGACTGCAGCTTGCCAGAACACAGTCACTTACCAGGGCGTAAGGCAGGTTACTGGTTGGCTCAGTGCCCAAAGTTGCAGCATCGCACGGATCTCAGGAAACGCTCTTGCTTCTAGTTTCCCTCCCCTGGGTTGGCCGCGGACTGCCAGACAACAGTCAATTACCAGTACGGAAGGCAGGTTACAGGTTGGCTCGGTGTCCTAATTTCCAACATGGCATGGATCTCAGGAAACTGTTGCTTCTTGTTTCCCTGCCCTGGAGAGGCCACAGCTTGCCAGAACACAGTCACATACCAGGGTGGAAGGCAGGTTACTGGTTGGCTTGGCGCCCTAAGTTCCAAAATGTCGAGGATCACAGAAAAAAATCGTGCTTCTTGTTTCCCCACACTGTGGTGGCTGCGGCTTGCCAAACCACAGTCACTTACCAGTGTGGAGGGCAGGCTACTGGTTGGCTCAGTGCCCTAAGTTTGAACATGGCGCAGATCTCAGGAAATGCTCTTGCTTCTTGTTTCCCCACACTGGGGTGGCTGTGGCTTTCCAGACCACAGTCACTAACCAGCGCAAAAGGCAGGTTACTGATTGGCTTGGTGCCCTAAGTTCCAAAATGCTGCGGATTTCAGGAAATGCTCTTGTTTCTTGTTTCCCCACACTGGGGTGGCTATGGCTTGCCAGACCACAGTCAATTACCAGAATGGAAGGCAGGTTACTGCTTGGCTCAGTGCTCTAAGTTCAAACATGGCTCGAATTTCAGGAAGCGCTCTTGCTTCTTTTTTCCCCGTGCTGCAGTGGCCCTGGCATGCCAGACCATAATCACTTACCAGGGCAGAAGGCAGGTTACTTGTTGGCTCGGCATCCTAAGTTCCAACATGGTGCTGTACTCAGGAAACATTCTTGCTTCTTATTTTCCCACCCTGGGTGGACAATGGCGTTCCAGACAACAGTCACTTACCAGGGCAGAAGGCAGGTTAGTGGTTGGCTTGGTACCCTAAGTTCCAACATGTTGCAGATCTCAGGAAACTCTCTTGCTTCTTGTTTCCCCGACCTCGGGTGGCCACTGCTTGCCAGACCACAGTCACTTACCATGGCGGAAGTCAGGTTACTGGTTGGCTAGGTGCCCTAAGTTTTAACATGGCTCAGATCTCAGGAAACGTTTTTGCTTCTTGATTCCCCGCCCTGGGGTTGCAGTGTTTTGCCAGAAGACAGTCACTTACCAGGGCGGAAGGCAGGTTACTGGTTGGCTCGGTGCCCAATATTCCACCATGGAAGGGATCTCAGGAAACATTCTTGATTCTTATTTCCCGGCCCTGGGTTGGCTGCGGCTTGCCAGACAACAGTCAGTTACCAGGGCGGAAGGCATGTGACAGGTTGGCTCGGTGTCCAAAGTTCCAACATGGTGCAGTTCCCAGGAAACGCTCTTGCCTCTTGTTTCCCCACCCTGGGGTGGATGGCACTTGCCAGATAAGAGTCACTTACCAGGGCGGAAATGAGATTACTGGTTGGCTGTATGCCTGAAGTTCCACCAAGTCTCGGATCTCAGGAAACACTCTTGCTTCTTATTTCGCTTCTCAGTGTTGTCTGTGGCCTGCCAGACCACAGTAGCTTACCAGGCTGCAAGGCAGGTTACTGGTTGGCTCTACACCCTAAGTTCCACCATGACATGGATCTAAGGAAACGCTCTTGCTTCTTCTTTCCCCACTCTGGGGTGGTCACAGCTTGCTAAACCACAGTCACTTATGAGGGCGGAAGGCAGGTTACTGGTTGGCTTGGTGCCCTAAGTTCCAACATGGTGCAGATCTCAGGAAACGCTCTTGCTTTTTTTTCCCCACCCTGGGTTGACCACGGCGTGCCAGACAACAGTCACTTACCAGGGTGGATGGCAGGTTACTGGTTGGCTTGGCACCCTAAGTTCCAACAAGTTACGGATCACAGGAAACTCCATTGCTTCTTGTTTCCCTGCCCTGTGGTGACCGCGGCTTCTAGACCACAGTCACCTACAAGGGCGGAACACAGATTACTAGTTGGCTCTGCGCCCTAAGTTCCAAAATGGCGCTGATCTTAACAAACGCTCTTGCTTCTTGTTTAGCCACCGTGGCGTGGCCAGGGCTTGCCAGACCACAGTCACTTACTAGGGAGAAAGGCAGGTTACTGGTTGGCTCAGCGTCCTAAGTTCGAACATGGCATGGATCTAAGGAGACCCTCTTGCTTCTTATTTCCTAGCCCTGGGGGGCAAGTGGCTTGGCAGAACACAGTCAGTTACCAAGGCGAAAGGCAGCTAACTGGTTGGCTTGGTGCCCTAAATTTCAACATGGCACGGATCTCAGGAAATGCTCTTGCTACTTGTTTCTCCACCCTGGGGTTGCTGCGGTTTGCCAGAATACAGTCACGTACCAGGGTGGAAGGCAGGTTACTGGTTGGCTCCGTGCCATAAGTTTCAACATGGCACAGATCTCAGGAAATGTTCTTGCTTCTTGTTTCCCTGCCCTGGGATGGCCGAGGCTTGCCAGATCATACTCACTTATCAGGGTGGATTGCAAGTTACTGGTTCGCTTGGTGCCCTAAATTCCAACATGGCACGGATCTCAGGAAACAGTCTTGCTTCTTGTTTCCCTGACCTGGAGTGGCCAAGACTTGCCAGACCACAGTCACTTACCAGGGCAGAAGGCAGATTACTGCTTGGCTTGGCGCCTTAGTTGAACATGGCATGGATCTCAGGAAACTCTCTTGCTTCTTGTTTCCCCACACTGGTGTGGCCGATGCTTGCCATACCACAGTCACTTACCAGGGTGGAAGGCAGGATACTCGTTGGCTTGGCACCCTAAATCCCAACATAGAGAAGATCTCAAGAATTGCTCTTGCTTCTTGTTTCCCCACCATAGAGTGGCCACGGCTTGCCAGACCACAGTCACTTACCAGGGCAGAAGGCAGTTAACTGCTTCCCTCGGCGTCCTATGTTCCAACATGGTGCGGTTTTCAGGAAATGCTCTTGTTTCTTGTTTTCCCACCCTGGAGTGGCCATGGATTGCCAGAAAACAGTCACTTACCAGGGCAGAAGGCAGGTTACTGGTTGGCTCTGCACCCTAAGTTAAACCAAGACTCGGAGCTCAGGAAGCACTCTTGCTTCTTGTTTCTCAGCCCGGCTTTGGCCGTGGCTTGCCAGACCACAGTCACTTAACAGGGTGGAAGGCAGGTTACTGGTTGTTGCGGCACCCTAAATCCCAATATGTTGCAGATCTCAGGAAATGCTCTTGCTTTTTTTTCCCCCACACTGGGGTGGCCACGGCTTGCCAAATGACAGTTACTTACCTGGGCAGAAGGCAGGTTACTGGTTGGCTTGGTGCGCTAAGTTTCAACATGGCGCAGATCTCAAGAAATGCTCTTGCTTCTGGTTTCCTGTCCTTCGGGTGGCTGTGGCTTGCCAGAACACAGTCACTTACAAGTTTGGAAAGCAGGTTACTAGTTGGTTCAGCACCCTACATTGCACCATGGTGGGATATAAGGAAAGCCCCTTGCTTCTTGTTTCCCCACCCTGGGTTGGCCACAGCTTGCCTGACAATAGTCACTTACCAGGGCAGAAGGCAGGTTACTGGTTGGCTTGACACCCTAAATTGAACATGGCGTGGATCTAAGGAAATGCTCTTGCTTCTTCTTTCCCCACCCTGGGGTTGCCACCATTTGCCAGACAACAGTCACTTACCAGGATGGAAGGCAGGTTACTGGTTGGCTCAGTGCCCTAAGTTTCAACATGGTGTAGATGTCAGGAAACGGTTGTGCTTCTTGTTTCCCCACACTGGGGTTGCCACTGTTGGCCAGACAATAGTCACTTACCAAGGTGTAAGGCAGGTGCCTGCTTGGCTCGGCATCCTAAATTCCAACATGATGCAGTTCTCAGGAAACACTCTTGCTTCTTGTTTCCCCATCCTGGGATGGCCGCAGCTTGCCAGACCACAGTCACTTACCAGGGCGGAAGGCAGGTTACTGGTTGGCTCTGCGTGATAAGTTCCACCAAGCCTCAGATCTCAGGAAACACTCTTGCTTCTTGTTTCACTGCCCAGGCATGGCCATGGCTTGCCAGACTACAGTCATTTACCAGGGTGAAAGGCAGGTTACTGGTTGGTGCAGCACCCTAAATCCCAACATGTTGCAGATCTCAGCAAATGCTCTTGGTTCTTGTTTCCGCACATTGGGTGGCCATGGCTTGCCAGACCACAGTCACTTACCAGGGCGAAAGGCAGGTTACTGGTTGGCTCGGTGTCCTAGATCCCAAATGGCATGGATTTCAGGAAACGCTCTTATTTCTTGTTTCCCCGCCTGGAGTGGCCACAGCTTGCCAGACCACAGTCACTTACCAGGGCGGAAGGCAGGTTATTGTTTGGCTCAGAGCCCTAGGTTCCAACATGGCGAGGATCTCAGGAAACAATCTTGCTTCGTGTTTCCCCACACTCTGGTGGCCGTGGCTTGCCAAACAATAGTCACTTACCAGGGGGTAGGGCAGCCTACTGGTTGGCTTGGTGCCCTAAATTTCAATGTGGAACAGATCTGAGGAAATGCTCTTGCTTCATGTTTCCCTGCCTTGGATTGGCCATGACTTACCAGACCACAGTCACTTACCACGGTGGAATGCAGGTTACTGGTTGGCTCAGTGCCTTAAGTTTCCACAAGGCACAGATCTCAAGAAATGGTTTTGCTTCTTGTTTCCCTGCCCTGGGGTTGCCACGGTTTGCCAGACCACAGTCTCTTACCAGGGCGGAAGGCAGGTTACTGGTTGGCTCATTGCCCAATGTTGCACCATGGCAGGGATCTCAGGAAATGTTCTTGCTTTTTATTTCCCCACCCTGGGTTTGCCACGGCTTGCCAGACAACAGTCACTTACCAGGGCGGAAGGCAGGTGACTTCTTGGTTCGGCGTCCTAACTTCAAACATGTTGTAGTTCTCAGAAAATGCTCTTGCTTCTTGTTTTCCCACACTGGGGTGGCCACGGCTTGCCAGACAACATTCACTTACCAGGGCAGAAAGCAGGTTACTGGTTGGCACTGTGCCCTAAGTTCCACCAAGGCTCGGATCTCAGGAAACACTCTTGCTTCTTGTTTCACCGCCCATGATTGGCCGTGGCTTGCCAGACCACCATTGCTTACCAGTGTGGAAGGCAGGTACTGGTTTGCGTGGTGCCCTAAATCCCAACATGTTTCAAATCTCAGCAAATGTTCTTGCTTCTTGTTTCCCCACACTGGGTTGGCCACAGCTTGGCAAACCACAGTCACTTACCAGGGCAAGAGGCAGGGTACTGGTTGGCTAGGGGCCCTAAGTTACAAAATGGTGTGGATTGCAGGAAATGCTCTTCTTCTTTGTTTCCCCACCAACATGGCTTGGATCTCAGGAAACACTCTTGCATTTTTTCCCCATACTGTGGTGGCCCCAGCATGCCAGAGCAGAATCACTTAACAGGGCAGAAGGCAGGTTACTGGTTGGCTCCGCACCCTAAGTTCCACCATGACACAGATCTCAGGAAACGCTCTTGCTTCTTATTTTCTCGGCCTGGGTTGGCCATGGCTTGCCAGACAACAGTCGCTTGCCAGGGCGGAAGGCAGGTGACTGGTTGTCTCAGCATCCTAAGTTCAAATATGGTGTGGTTCTCAGGAAACGCTCTTGTTTCTAGTTTCCCTGCCCTGGGTTGACCATGGCGTGCCAGACAACAGTAGCTTACCAGGGCAGAAGGCATGATACTGGCTGGCTTGGCGCCCGAAGTTCCAACATGTTGAGGATCTCAGGAAACCCTTTTGCTTCTTGTTTCCCCACACTGTGGTGACTGCGGCTTGCCAGACCACAGTCACTTACCTGCGTGGAACACAGGATACTGGTTGGCTCCGTGCCCTAAGTTACTAAATGGCACGGATCTCCTGAAATGCTCTTGCTTCTTGTTTCCCCACCCGGGAGTGGCCACAGCTTGCTAGACAACAGTCACTTACCAGGGCGGAAGGCAGGTTACTGGTTGTCTCGGTGCCCAAATTTCCACCATGGCATGGATATCAGGAAATGCTCTTGCTTCTTTTTTCCCCTCCCTGGTTTGGCCACAGCTTGCTAGACAACAGTTATTTATCAGGGCGGAAGGCAGGTTACTGGTTGCCTAGGTGCCCTAAGTTCCAGCGTGTTGTGGATCACAGGAAACTGCCTTGCTTCTTGTTTCCCTGCCCTGTGGTGGCCGTGGCTTGCCAGACCAGTCACTTACTAGGGCACAAGGCAGGTTACTGGTTGGCTCTGCGCCCTACGTTCCAACATGGCGCTGATCTCAGGAAATTCTCTTGCTTCTTGTTTCCCCAAACTGGGTTGGCCGTGGCTTGCCACACCACAGTCACTTACCAGAGCGGAAGGCAGGTTACTGGTTGGCTCATCGTGCGAAGTTCAATCATGGCTTGGATCTGAGGAAATGCTCTTGCTCCTTGTTTCCCAGCCCTGGGGTGGCTGCTGCATGCCAGACCACAATCACTTACCAGGATGGAAGGCAGGTTACTGGTTGGCTCCGCAACCTAAGTTCCACCATGACACGGATCTCAGGAAACGCTCTTGCTTCTTATTTTCCAGGACTGGGTTGTCCACGGCTTGCCAGACAACAGTCACTTGCCAGGGCGGAAGGCAGGTGACTGGTTGGCTCGGCGTCCTGAGTTCCAACATGGTGCATTTCTCAGGAAACGCTCTTGCTTCTTGTTTCACCACCCTGGGTTGACCATGGCATGCCAGACAGCATTCATATACCAGGGCAGAAGGCAGGTTACTGTTGGACTTGGCACCCGAAGTTCCAACATGTTGCAGATCTCAGGAAACTCCCTTGCTTCTTGTTTCCCCGCCCTGGGGTGACCGCAGCTTGCCAGACCACAGTCACTTACCAGGGCGGAACACAGGTTACTGGTTGGCTCTGTGCCCTAAGTTTCAAAATCGTGCTGATCTTAGGAAAGGCTCTTGCATCTTGTTTCCCCACCCTGGTGTGGCTGGGGCTTGAAAGACCTCAGTCAATTACCAGGGCGAAAGGGAGCTTACTGGTTGGCTTTGTGCCCTAAGTTTCAACATGGCATGGATCTCAGGAAAGGCTCTTGCTTCTTTTTTCTCCGTCCTGGGGTTGCCACAGTTTCCCAGAATGCAGTCACTTACTAGGGCAGAAGGCAGGTTACTGGTTGGCTCCATGCCCTATGTTTCAACATGGCACAGATCTCAGGAAATACTCTTGCTTCTTATTTCCCTGCACTTGGTTGGCTGCGGCTTGCCATACCAGTCACTTACCAGGGCGGAAGGCAGGTTACTGGTTGTCTCGGCGCCCAAATTTCCACCATGGCATGGATCTTAGGAAATGCTCTTGCTTCTTTTTTCCCTTCCCTGGTTTGGCCACAGCTTGCTAGACAACAGTCACTTATCTGGGCAGAAAACATGTTACTAGTTGCCTTGGCGCCCTACGTTCCAACATGGTGTGGATCGCAGGAAACTGCCTTGCTTCTTGTTTCCCCACCCTGTGGTGGCTGCGGCTTGCCAGACCAGTTACTTACCAGGGCGCAAGGCAGGTTACTGGTTGGCTCTGCACCCTAAGGTCCAACATGGCGCTGGTATCAGGAAACACTATAGCTTCTTGTTTCCCCACCCTGGGGTGGCCGCGGCTTGCCAGACCACAGTCACTTACCAGGGTGAGAGGCAGGTTACTGCTTGGGTCAGAGCCCTAAGTTCCAAAATGGTGTGGATTTCAGGAAATGCTCTTGTTCCTTGTTTCCCCGCACTGGGGTGGCTGCAACTTGACAGACCACATTCACTTACAAACACGGAAGGCAGGTTACTGCTTGGCTCAGCGCCCTAAGTTCCAACTTGGCTCGGATCTCCACGTGCTGCGATGGCCCCAGCGTGCCACACCACAATCACTTACCAGGGCTGAAGGCAGGTTAATGGTTGGCTCTGCACCCTAAGTTCCACCATGACACGGATCTCAGGAAACGCTCTTGCTTCTTATTTTCCCGGCCTGGGTTGGCCACGGCTTGCCAGACAACAGTCACTTACCAGGGTGGAATGCAGGTTACTGGTTGGCTCTGTGCCCTAAGTTCCATGAAGACTCAGATCTCAGGAAACACTCTTGCTTCTTGTTTCACCACCCAGTGTTGGCCGTGGCTTGCCAGACCACAGTCACTTAACAGCGTGGAAGGCAGGTTACTGGTTGGCATGCGCCCTAAATCCCAACATGTTGCAGATCTCAGGAAATCCTCTTGCTTCTTGTTTCCCCACAGTGGGTTCTCTGCGGCTTGCCATACCACAGTCACTTACCAGGGCAGAAGGCAGGGTACTGGTTGGCTTGGTGTGCTAAGTTTCAACATGACGCAGATCTCAGGAAATGCTCTTGCTTCTGGTTTCCCCTCCTTTGCGTGGCCGTGGCTTGCCAGAAAACAGTCACTTACAAGGGAGGAAGGCAGGTTACTGGTTGTTTCAGTGCCCTAAGTTCCACCATGGCGTGTATCTAAGGAAAGCCTCTTGCTGCTTGTTTCCCCACTCTGGGTTGGCCACAGCTTGCCTGACGGATCTCAGGAAATGCTCTTGCTTCTTATTTTCCCGGCCTGATGATGGGTTGGCTCAGTGTCCTAAGTTTGAACATGGTGCGGTTCTCAGGAAAAGTTCTTGCTTCTTGTTTCTCCACCATGGGTTTACCACGGCGTGCCAGACAACAGTCACTTACGAGGGAAGAAGGCAGGTTACTGGTTGGCTTGATGCCCTAAATTGAACATTGTGTTCATCTCAGGAAATCCTCTTGCTTCTTTTTTCCCCTCCCTGGGTTTGCCACGGTTTGCCAGACAACAGTCACCAGGTTGGAACGCAGGTTACTGGTTGACTTGGTGCCCTTCTTCCAACATTTTGCAGATGTCAGGAAATGCACTTGCTTCTTGTGTCCCCACACTGGGGTGGCCTTGGCTTGCCAGACCATAGTCACTTACCAGGGCGAAAGGCAGGTTACTGGTTGGCTTGGCGCCCTAAGTTCCAACATGGCTCGGATCTCAGGAAACACTCTTGCTTCTTTTTTCCCTGACCTGGAGTGGCCACGGCTTGCCAGACCAGAGTAACTTGCCAGGACAGAAGGCAGGTTACTGCTTGGCTTGGCACCCTAAGTTCCAACATGGCACAGATCTCAGGAAACACTCTTGCTTCTTGTTTGCCCGCCCTGGTGTGCCCGTGGCTTGGCAGACAACAGTTACTTACCAAGGTGGAAGACAGGATACTGGTTGGCCCAGCGCCGTAAGTTCCAACATGGCAAGGATCTCAGGAAACGCTCTTGCTTCTTGTTTCACCGCCTTTTGGTGTCCGCGGCATGCCAAACCTCAGTCACTTACCAGGGTGGAACACAGGCTACTCTTTGCCTCAGTGCCCTAAGTTTCAATGTGGCACAGATCTCAGGAAATGCTCTTGGTTCTTGTTTCCCCACCCTGTGGTGCCCATGGCTTACCAGACCAGAGTCACTTACCAGGGCGGAAGGCAGGTTACTGGTTGGCTCGGTGCCCTAAGTTTCAACATGGCGCAGATCTCAGGATACGTTTGTGCTTCTTGTTTCCCCGCCCTGGCGTTGACCCAGTTTCCCAGACAATAGTCACTTGCCAGGCTGAAAGGTAAGTGACTGGTTGGCATGGTGTCATATTTTCAAACATGGTGCAGTTCTCAGGAAATGTTCTTGCTTCTTTTTTCCCCTCCCTGGGTTGGCTGAAGCTTGCCAGACAACAGTCACATACCAGGTCACAAGGCAGGTTACTGGTTGGCTCTGCTCCCTAAGTTCCACCAAGGTTCGGATCTCAGGAAACATTCTTTCTTCTTGTTCCACCACCCAGGCATGCCCGGAGCTTGCCAGACCAGTCACTTACCAGGGCGAAAGGTAGCTTACTGGTTGGCTTGGTGGCCAAAGTTCCAACATGGCACGGATCCAAGGAAACCCTCTTGCTTCTTCTTTCCAAGCCCTTGGGTGGCCACCGCTTGCCAGACCACAGTCACTTACCAGGGTGAAAGGGAGCTTACTGGTTGGCTTGGTGCCCTAAGTTTCAACAAGGCACGGGTCTCAGAAAATGCTCTTGCTTCTTGTTTCTCCACCCTGGGGTTGCCACGGTTTGCCACAAAACTGTCATTTACCAAGGCAAAGGCAGGTTACTGGTTGGCTTGGCGCCCTAAGTTCCAACATGTTGCGATTCTCAGGAAACTCTCGTACTTCTTTTTTGTCCACCCTGGCGTGCCTGCTGCTTGCCAGACCACAGTCACTTACCAAGTTGGAAGGCAGGGTACTGGTTGGCTAGGCGCCCTATGTTCCAACATGGCAAGGATCTCAGGAAATGCTCTTGCTTCTTGTTTCTCCGCCCTTTGGTGGCCGTGGCTTGCCAAACCACAGTCACTTCCCAGGGAGGAACACAGGCTACTGTTTGCCTCGGTGCCTTAAGTTTCAAAGTGGTGCAGATCTCAGGAAATGCTCCTGCTTCTTGTTTCCCTGCAAAGCGGTGACCGTGGCTTGCCAGAACAGAGTCACTTACCACGGTGGAATGCAGGTTACTGGTTGGTGCCCTAAGTTGCAACATGGCACAGATCTCAGGATACGTTTGTGCTTCTTGTTTCCCTGCCCTGGGGTTGCCCCTGTTTGCCAGAAAATAGTCACTTACCAGGCCAGAAGGCAAGTTACTGGTAGGCTCGGCTTCCTATGTTCCAACATGGTGCAGTTCTCAGGAAACGCTCTTGCTTCTTGTTTCCCCTCCCTGTGTTGGCCACAGCTTGTCAGACAACAGTCACTTACTTACCAGGGCATAAGACAGGTTACTGGTTGGCTCTGTGCCCTAAGTTCCACCAAGGCTCAGATCTCAGGAAACATTCTTGCTTCTTGTTCCACCACCCGGGCATGCCCGGGGCTTGCCAGACCACAGTCACTTACCAGGGTAAAAGGGAGCTTACTGGTTGGCTTGGCGCCCAAAGTTCCAACATGGCATGGATCCAAGGAAACCCTCTTGCTTCTTCTTTCAAAGCCCTTGGGTGGCCACTACTTGCCAGACCACAGTCACTTACCAGGTTGAAAGTGATCTTACTGGTTGGCTTGGTGCCTTAAGTTTCAACATGGCACAGATCTCAGGAAACGCACTTGCTTCTTGTTTCTCCACCCTGGGGTTGCCGTGGTATGCCACAAAACAGTCATTTACCAGGGTTGAAGGCAGGTTACTGTTTGGCTCCGTGCCCTAAGTTTCACGTGGCACAGACCTCAGGAAATGCTCTTGCTTCTTATTTCCCTGCCCTGGGATGACCACCTTGTGCCAGACAACAGTCACTTACCAGGGCAAAGGCAGGTTACTGGGTGGCTTGGCGCCCTAAGTTCCAAAATTTTGTGATTCTCAGGAAACTCTCTTGCTTCTTGTTTGCCCACCTTGGCGTGTCCATGACTTGCCAGACCACAGGCACTTACCAAGGTGGAAGACAGGTTACTGGTTGGCTCGGTGCCCTAAGTTCCAACATGGCAAGGATCTCAGGAAACGCTCTTGCTTCTTGTTTCACTGCCTTTTGGTGTCTGCGGCTTGCCAAACCTCAGTCACTTACCAGGGTGGAACACAGGCTACTCTTTGCCTTGGTGCCCTAAGTTTCAACATGGCACAGATCTCAGGAAACTTTTGTGCTTCTTGTTTCCCCACCCTGGGGTTGCCCCAGTTTGCCAGACAATAGTCACTTACCAGGCCGGAAGGTAAGTGACTGGTTGGCCTGGCATCCTATGTTCCAACATGGTGCAGTTCTCAGGAAATTCTCTTGCTTCTTGTTTCCCTTCCTTGGGTTGGCCGCAGCTTGCCAGATGGCAGTCACTTACCATGGCACAAGGCAGGTTACTGGTTGGCTCTGTGCCCTAAGTTCCACCAAGGCTCGGATCTCAGGAAACATTCTTGCTTCTTGTTCCGCCGCCCAGGCATTCGCAGTGCTTGTCAGACCACAGTCGCTTACCAGGGTGAAAGGGAGCTTACTGGTTGGATCGGCGCCCTAAGTTCCAACATGGCATGGATGCTAGGAAACTCTCTTGCTTCTTGTTTCCCCACCCTGGGATGGCTGTGGCTTGCCAGACCACAGAAGCTTACCAGGGTGGAAAGCAGGATATGGGTTGGATCAGAGCCCTAAGTTCCAACATGGTGCTGCTCTCAGGAAATGTTCTTGCTTCTTGTTTCCCCCCCCTGGGGTGGCCACGGCTTGCCAGACCACAATAACTTACAAGGGCAGAAGGCAGGTTACTGGTTGGCTCGGTGCCCTAAGTTTCAACATGATGCAGATCTCAGGAAATGATCTTGCTTCTTGTTTCCCCACACTGGGTTGCCCGCGGATTGCCAGACAACAGCCACCTACCAGGGCGGAAGGCAGATAACTGGTTGGCTTGGTGCCATAAGTTTCAACATGGTGTGCATCTCACGTAACTCTCTTGCTTCTTCTTTGCCCATCCTGGGGTGGCCAAGGCTTGCCAGACAAAAGTGACTTACCAAAGTGGAAGGAATTTTAGTGGTTAGCTTGGCGCCCTAAGTTCAAACATGGCGAGGATCTCAGGAAATGCTCTTGCTTCTTGTTTCCCCGCCCTGGTGTGTCTGCGGCTTGTCAAAACGCAGTCACTTACAGGGGCGGTAGGCATATTACTGGTTGGCTTGGTGCCTTAAGTTTCAACATGGCGCAGATCTCAGGAAATGCTCTTGATTCTTCTT
>PVJX010043344.1:0-13162 GCA_004027295.1 Dolichotis patagonum
TCTTGCAGTGATTTTACTCCTGTGCCCTATCAGGTGATATTGCCTGTTTAGTAGATGCTTTACTGACTGTTTATTAAGTACCTCATTTGAGTCAACTCATATCCCCCAAATGTCCTTATGAGATAGTGATTGTCATAATTCCCAGTTTTAAAGATGAGAAAAGTATAGCATGAAGAAGCAAAGTGATGTGGCAAAAAAAGAAAAGCTAAGTAGCTGCAAAGTCAAGGTTCCCTTCCAGGTGTCTAGACAGAATCTCTTCATCACTGTCACATGCGGCTTCCAACGTGAGTTGGCGTCTGCAATGGCTGGAGACAAATCATGTCCTCTACATTTACACCTACCATTTATTAGCAAATTGCCTTGGAAAACACAACTATCCTCAAATAAATGGACCATGTCACACTCACTCCGAGTGCACAGCACTTGGAGCAGTCCCATCGCTCCACATCCATGCCCAGCCTCTGCAGAGACTGTCTTGGACTGCTCCCATGCGATAACACCTCCAAACAAACAGTTTGCACACCGTACATGGGCATTTTTCCACCCCTTAGCTTGTATTTTAAGCCAGTTTATCATGGTTCACTCTCAAATTTAATGACACTCACACATCACTTAAGAGACAGAAAGTTATTAAAACATTTCCTTTCCCTCTCTCTACTCTTGTTTGGAGCCCAGCAAGATTAGAGAAACCACTCAGTACAGGCTCTTATTTATTATTTTCTTCTTATTCAGTCCTGTCCTCCCAGTTTGACCAGAATTCTCCCACCTCACTTCCTCCTCACTTGCCTTGCTAAAAGGAAAACAAAATTCTAGAAAGTTATTCTATGCCGAGTAATTTCATATCCTTAATTTGAGTAAACCACAACTTTGAAAGTTTGCTTCTTGCCTGGATCACAAATAAACTAATGCCAAAGCCAAATGGCAATTCAGGCCAAGATAAACCAAAAGCCCATTTACTTTCCACAATCCCACTAGAAATTACCCTTTGAGGGCGTAGTTTATTTTTAAAAATGAAATATTTATAAGCCATATTTGTGTTTCCCATTAAAAATGAAAAAGATTCTATTGTTCAATGGGTGGGAAATGAATATTCCTTCAATTTAGATTTGTTCTTTGTGTGGGGTAGAATAACATCCATTAGAGAACTGGCATTGACTTTTAGCTATTAACATTTTACCATCTGGTGATATTTAGTATTTAACAACCCAAAGTCAATTTCTTCATCTTTTATTTCTCATCTTTGCATAAGTTTGCAATGTCTTCTGACTTCCTTTTTTGGGAAAAAAAAACTTGCTCAAGTGGGGTGAGAATCAAAAGATGAAGGAAGGGAGAGGAGAAGGAGAGAAACTGTATTCAAAATAAATTAAGATGTCTTGTATACATGCACCAACATTATTACTAAACAGTGACTAAAGCCCCAGGTGTCCTACCTGCCAAGGAGTTGCTATGGGATGCGACCTCCCATCCACTTGAATCCAAGGAGGAAATAAAGAGGTGCTGCTTGCTTTTCCCTCCCACAGTTCTTTCCTTCCTCCTGGATGTAAAATCATCTCTCCTTTGCAGTTGAAACATGGGCAAGTGTGCAGCCTAGGCTGCTCTCAACACTTTCCCACAATACCTTGATGTTTCTCCAGCTGTGTCATTTGGCTGAAACTCGTCTACTTCCATTTTGTCAGGAACGACCTAGAAGAAAAACTCTTCTCTAGTATTTTCAATTCTGCAACAGTTACATCTGAACAGTTAGGCCGAATATAAAATCAAAAGCACACAATTTCTCTGAGTTTCTTAAATATGTTACTTCATCTTTTGGGTTGAATGTCAAAAAGTAATGGTGACAATATGATTTCCTTTTACTTTTAAGTAATTTAAATCTTTGGCCTAATTACCAAAAGATTCTATTTTGCTTTCTTCTTAAGGTTGCATCATTTTATTTCTCCACGTTGGTTCTGATAAGTCCATTGTCTCAGAAATGCAATGCAGCCTGTCAATGTGTATTAGCAAGTTGTTTTTCATTTTAGAAAAGTTTTCTTGAATTACGGTTTTTAGCATCTGTTCTTATTGTTTTGTCTACAGAGTCTCCTATTATACATTCATTGAATCTTCTTTTTTGTCTCATTTATTTAACATTTTTTTAATTTTTAAAACTTTCTTTCATGTCTTACATCATTATCTACTTTATTACTTTTCTCATGTACTTAATTGTCATTTCTGAAATTATTTTTCCTTACTGTCTTGTCTTTCTTTAATTTTGTTGCTGCTTTTTAAGGTTTCCTTTTTCTTCAAAAAGATGAGTATTTTAAATTATGATTTGTTTTCAAAAACTTTTTAACTTTTTCATGATTTCTTTGATATCAACTTAAAAGATTATAATTTTCATCACTATTTAAAATGTGCTTTTCTGGTTTGTCTAGAAAGATACTATTTTGCTCATTTACTTCTGTTGTTTAATAATTTCATATGAAACTTAACTGAATCATCCTCTCCACTCTATAGTCTCAGTGAAAGGAGTTCTCTTCTAGTTTGGAAAGTAGAAATGTGCCAAGAGACAATTTCCACTTTTATGTGTCTAACGCTTCCTCTGTTACTCTTGTATAGAAAAGCATTAAGGGGCTGGGGATTTAGCTCAGCGGCATAAGTGCCTGCTTTGTAAGCTCAAGGTTGTGAGTTCAATCCCCAGTACAAAAAAAAAAAAGAAAGAAAGAAAAGCACTAAAATATTAATCTTTGTGATATTTGACACCCACTGTCCCAGTTGCATCTGAAATATTTATTTTACTGTAGTATTCATAACCTCCAGTTGAAGCATTTTCTACTAAGAATGTGCCATATTGGAAAGCACACTGAGTCTGGAGATTTCTAAAATCCATACTGCTCCAGCAACATCAACTGTCCCATCACTGTCCCCTCACAATAACTTGCACATTTGTGATTGGGAATTGGGAATTTGCCTGTTTTAATTTCCTGTGAATACCAATTTATTGTTCTCAAAACATTCAGAGTTGCAGAGATTTTTTTTCCTGTTTTTCTATGCACATAGATTATAATACCAAATCAACTTGAGGCTCCTGGTATTTGTAATTTGCACTTTGGATAACTCCAGTGACTATCTGTCTTGTAGAGGTTCTTTGTATTTTTTTAAATTTCCTGTTGCTAATACTATCCACCAACTTCCCATACTCCTTTATTTAAAAGCCCCTGATCCTTCACTAATTGTTCAGTTTTACACATCTTACCAAACTATTTACTAATCCAGAAACAGCAATCTTTAAGTATCATGACTATTGGCAAACAATAATTAAGAGTTAACATCATTTCCATAAAGGAAAACACAGCTTTAACAAAAATACTTCATGCAATTTTGGAGTAAACTTAAAAATAATACATCACTTATTCTTATTATTCAATAAGAATGGGGCCAGGAGTTTAGCTCAGTGGCTTAAGTGCCTGCCTGGTAAGCTCTAGGTCATGAGTTTGATCCCTGGTACCAAAAAAAAAAAAAAAAAAAAAATGGTTCCAAGAATAATGACACAAGGAAACCAAGAAGGTACATTGTCCTTTTCAATAATAAGCCATTCTTTGAGGGTATCTAATGTTTCAAAATAAATTTAGCTAAAAGGCAAAAAATCATGCATTTGTATCAGGAAATAAATATCTACAGTACTTCTAAGGTTATTGTTCATTATGTGTCCCACACAGAAACTTGACATTGGTTATCATGGCTGCAATGTAAGTTATTCTTTCCAAAGTCTCATGCTGTAAAAATACAGCAAATACAGAATTTTTGTACTTGATTTCAGTTGATCAGAAAACAAGAATCCTGATCTCTCTGACTCAACTATTTTTATATATCCATTTATTTATTTACCCAGATTGAGCTTAAACTTGTGATCCTCCTACCTTAGCTTCCCAGAGTGCTGGGATTATAGTCATAGACCACCAGGTCCAACTCCACCTTTGAGCTCCTTCCCTTACCTTTATTACAAGCCCAAAGTGAGGTTTAGTGAAAAGTCTCATAGGGCTTCAGAACAGCGACAGTTATTTGTTTTCTAGGTTATTAATACATTTTCCAACAATAACAAGAAGTTTTCCAATAGTAGAGCAGAAAGCACAAAGTTCTTTATATTCAAGCAGGATTTAGGAGCTATGTTCTTTGTAGAGCTCACTGAAAATAATACTGCCTGACAGCTTTAAGACTTGAGTACTGATTGATCTGGACACATCTCAGGGATAAAAATGGGTTGTTCTTTACAGATAAATGGCACCATGCTGAGTTTTTAAGCGGCATTTGGCACCACTCTTTGAATGAGGAGCAACTAGAGTTGGAATATTTAGTGTCTTTGAGAAAAGTATGTTCTATTCATTTTCTAATATTCAGTACCTAATATTCTAGTATTCAGTACCTAATCAAGTGCCTGGCAAAGAGTAAGAACTGAAAACATTTGTTTAATTACAGAATGAATAAAAAGTGATGAGTGAATAAACAAGCATGCAGAATTTAATATTCAGAAAAGAAACATTTTTTGTCTCCTCAAGTACTTAACTTAGTTCTTGACTCTGTGATAGCCTGATATCCCATTGGGATCAACCAGAGTGAACTTTGTTGTAGCAGCACAAGCTTTATGGTTGCAGTGAAACTGAACACCATGTCCCCAATAAAATACAAAATGGTCATGTGGGAAATACTTCTTCCCTAAGTGTTTTCTGTACCAGGGTTCTATTGTAACATCACATGATTGATTGCCAATTTTGTTAGAAAATTTTGAAGTAGAAAATTTTACAGTTGACTTTATGTCCAACACTTAAGGTCTTTCCACATGGAAGGCCACCATTTTTTCTCTCTTAGGTGATAAGCTAGAGAGAAAGAGCTTGCTGGATTTTTTCTTTCCTTCTGAATTATAATATTGTGAACTTTGTGAATTACTAAAGAAAAATATAATACACGGGTAAAATTTACACAAGAAAGAATATTAACATGAAGCTTTAGTTTATTTCAAACTAGGTCTGACGGAGAATGCCAAGCAAATACTCTCCTTTCACTACAAACTCTCTAAATTTAAACAAGCTAGAGAATATGGCTGTGTATAATAATTGCCCTGACTAGACATCTGAAATTCCACTTCTGACCAAAGGTTCCCAAAAGACTCAAAACATTAGAAAGGAGTTTCTCATTGTTTGCTCACTCACTTTAAGCTAGAAATGCTGACTGGTACCAAAATGAATAAAAGAAATTCAAAAAGTAAAAGAAGACAGCAACAAAACAAGAGAAATGCCTTCACCAGTAACAAATGAACTAGCTGTAGTCAAGTGTAAGTTTATCTTACTGTGGGTAATAATTTTAACATAAAATTCTAATGGAATGAATAAAATTTGTTCATACTTAAACTTTGTCAAGAAGAAAAGGTCAAGTTCTATAATAACAACAATAACCAAGAAAGTTATCATACTTGCTGGAGAACATAGAAACAATATAATTTCATACATCTTTGATTTTTAAAGGAAATTTTAGTGTTGTTAATCTCCATGACTTCCAGATTCCTACTTTATCTATTCAGCTCACAAATTTAGAACAAAAATATTGCCTGAAAATTATCAGAACACATTAGCTAGAAAAATATCAAACAATATGAACTTCTATTTGTATGCAAGGAAGAAGTTCTTTCATCACAATTACTTTATCAGATTCTGAGATACAAGACACTATGCAGGGAACATTTTACATCATCTGTGTTATAAAAGTATACTCTTGTTTGTGTTTAGAATGCTAATAACTCAGAGAAATCACATTCAATATAGGATAGTTACCAAAAGTATTCAAAGGCATATGATTTACGTTTTCTACACGCAGTTTTCAATATCATATGGAAAACTTAAACTGGGAACTGCTAACACAGCTCAGCTACACAAAGCTACTAGCCAAAATGAAAGTGTGAACTTACCAGAATCTGTGGGATGCAATGAAAGCAGTCCTCAGAGGAAAATTTATTGCGGTGAATTCCTACATCCGGAAAACAGAATGAACATAAATAAACAGCCTGATGCTACACCTCAGACATCTAGAGAAACGTCAAGCCCAAAGCCAAAAGAAGGGAGGAAATTATAAAGATGAAAACAGAAATCAACACAATAGAGATTAAGAAAACAATACAAAAAATCAATGAATCAAAGAGTTGTTCTTTGAAAGAACAAAATGAAAGTATGAATTTTCTCCACAACCACCAATTTTGGTGACTATTGCACCTTTTTCTTTTGACCTCGGAATTTTGGGGATTTTTTTCCCTGTAATTTATCATTTTGTATTTGCTACATACAACGTCTTGCTATCAATTTATCAATGAATGAAAAGAAATCCAAATTCAAGCACTTTTGATAATTTTAATGTCAGAACTGATTAATTTATGAAAACGTGATACATTTGCTTCTCTGTATAATGTGCTTAGAGTTAGAGAAAATGACTCTTCTACTCTTCAAACCCTTCCTGCTGGCGAGTGAAACAGTTTTCATATAGACACAGCTGTGGGGACTGTGAGAATGTTCCCTTCCACTCACGGCTGAACCACTCACTTCCGCTCACCTGCACTTGAGTGATGCCTCACAACCAACCCTCAACCCTATCCCAGGGCTTAACATGGGTGATCAAAATAAACAAAAACTAGACCTCTAAGCTGCCTTGGGAAATTCTGAAAACAGTCCAAACCAAGACACATGCACAAGAGACTGCATAGACTACTGTAATCTTCCCCTGTAGCTCATTAAAAGTTCATACATATGGACTGCATTTTATACATACGATCATAACACTGTCTTTAGGAAAAAACATATGTGATAGACACAGCAGACGTGACTCAGCACCCTGACAACTGTGCTGTCAATCATCCTCTGGAGGACCCCAGTGCAAAGCATCTTAAAGTAGGCTAGACATTTAAACCTCTACACCTGGTTTCCTCCACACTCACGACATTTTC
This sequence comes from Dolichotis patagonum, assembly GCA_004027295.1. Lineage (NCBI taxonomy): Eukaryota > Metazoa > Chordata > Mammalia > Rodentia > Caviidae > Dolichotis > Dolichotis patagonum. Next base: position 6,962 of record PVJX010043344.1, read on the forward strand.
CTTTCACCGTTGCAAGTGACCTCACTCTGAGCATACCAGTGTCTTCATGGTGTCTCCTTTTCTTGCTGCTACCTCCTCACTGTCTTGCTGCTACCTCTTTGTCATTGTGTCCTATGTTCAACTCTTCGGTGCACACGAGAATCCATTCCCAGACTCTCAGTAACATCTTGGCAAGTCCAGCCAGGAGATAAAACACCTTTAGGAAAAAAAAATTTTCCCTTCTCTTCTCTTTCCCATATTTGTGTCCTTGGCCACTCATTATGAGGACAGGTCAGATAGTGAAGAGCTGCTAGTGTGCTTACCTCTTGAAGACTCCCATGAGAGGATGACCCAGTCACAGAATGGAGCATTTAGGCTTATGAAGGCACAAGAGTACTTCCACACATTATGCAGGTTTATGTTCTATGCTTGCGTGCTTCCCACTAACCTCTCTATAGCTTAGGGGTCTCTGCTGACTGACATGGAGACTTCCCAACTCCCTCCATGTGTCACCAGGCTAGAAATCTTCCAAAAGGTCCCCCAGAAATTTGAAAACAGGATTCTTCCACTCCCAGGTACTAACAACAATTGTCAGCCCAAGATCTGCCTGGTGACCAGGTTCTAATGAAGTCCTACAAGGAAGGTGGGTCCCAAGGTTCCCAAACAGAAAGGCACTCACTCCCACAGCCCTCCACTTCATCTGCCATAGAGGTAGAATAGATAAACAACTGGACTCACCTCTCCAGGGAAAAGCCAAAAACACCTGAGACATCAGAAAACAAAGAGGACAGACCACAAACTGATGGATGGCCTCAATTTTCTTTTCAGAAAAAACAAACACCCAGTAACCTACTAAGTCAAGTTTTAAATAAGATGATGAACAGCTATTACCTACACAGAACCTCAAATCTACCATAATTCATATTAAATTCTTCTCATCCAAATCTGGCCAAGGACCATTTGCTTTATCTCTTCTCATCTTCCAACCAATGCACTGTGGTGCCCATCCCAGCTTTAGAAAGCTGGGCTATTAGAAAGGTGACTTTCCACCCCGAATACTAACAGGGCCATCATTTTCAGTCATTGTCTTTAGATGGTCCATATGATTTTCAAGTAAACAGAATGCCAAGGATACCTTTAACAGAGGGGTCTGTTATCCTCCTTCTATCAAAATAACCTTACTCCGGTGTCTTTCACTAAACCACCCATTTAGGGGCCAATTTCCATTTTCACATTGCTTAAGTTCCAGGTACCTCCCTATATAATGAAAACTCAAGACTGGAGCCAGGAACAAAACTTAGACACATTAGAAGAATCTCTTTTGCAAACAAATCCTAAAAATAAAGCCTTCACAGGACCGTGCCAGTGTCCAGATAACCTAAGCCATGTCTTTCTCTTGGCGTAGTTTTCATGGAAGCTATGTCTCTATACATAAGGGTTAGGAAAAAAAGGGATGGGATGGTTCCAGGAAAGACCTTCCAATTGTACTTCTATGTTTCCATGGGAGGACTGCTCTCTGTCCACAATGCTCAATTGTTTGCTGGTGTCTGCTTATGAAAATTCAACAGAACAGGTATTAGTGGAAACTCCTTCCCAAAAATTATACACTGGGAAAACAGAACCACAGGAGCTATTCTAGGCATTTCTATGAGCCCTTTCAATCTCTGACTGAAGCCACAGTGGCAGGGATTTTATCTACCTATGAAAATTAAAAACAATAACCTTACCTATATGTTAGCTATTGAAAATAATTTCTGCTTTGATACTTGAGAACTTTTCTTCCAACGTGGCACCAATTCCTACTTGTGTCTTCCAGCCAACTCGACAGGAACATGTTCCCTTATTTATCTGGCCCCAGAGATCATCATCACACCTAATAACCAGTCTGTGCCAATCCCTTTGGCCACTAAGAAAAGAACCAAGTGAGTCATAAAACTCATTCCTCTCTTAGTAGGTCTAGGGATAGTAATTGGCATAGATACTAAAATACAGAGACTAACAACACCCATCTCATGTTACCAAAAGTTGTCTAGGGACCTGGCAGACAGGCAGGAAAAAATCAGGAGAACTGTCACCCTCCAAAGTCAAATAGATTCACTACCAGCAATAGTTCTACAAAGCCGGAAGAGGCTAGGCCTTTAGACAGTTAAAAAAGGGAGATTATGTTTGATCCTAGAAGAAAAGAGCTGTTTTTGTGTCATTAGGTCTGAAATAGAGATGCAGCACAAAAGCTAGTTGCCTGTGCCCCACCAGGAATTACCTGAGTCATGGACAAAGAATGAAATGGGGCATCCTGGTTACTTCCTTTGGTGGGGCCTTTGTGAATGCTTCTCATACTCTTGCTCTTTGGACTGTGCATACTGAATGTTTTGGTCGAATTTGTTTTCTTTTGTTTAATGGACATTAAATTAATGGACATTAAATTACAGATAACAGTCCAAGCCAAGGACTAAAGCTTGTCTCTACATTTAGAACTCATGAATGCATCCTCAGAGATGAAGTATGGTTCCTTTAGTCCCTTAGATCAGTCAAGGCAAGAGTTGCATGGTCTCCAGACTGGTGGGGTCAGTGCTCCTACTGGCAGAAAGCAACTATAGAAGATGGACATGCTGCCCTCAGCACCTCTTCAAGATTTTTGGAGACCAGATCTCTCATCATTCAGGGGAATAATATAGACAGCACAATTATGGGACGTCCCCTGCATTCACTACAGAATCACTCCCCTCCACTTATCCGAACCTAAGGGTCACACTAAAGATAACCCTCAACTTTATCCCAGGGCTTATGATAGGGTGACTGAAATAAGGGAAACAAAACCCCAAGGGAGCTCTGGAAAATTCCAAACCAAAACACAGGAGCACTAGACATCCCTACATAACCTATGGTAATCTTTCAACGTTCATACATTTCAACATTTTGTTCAGTAGTCACAGGCACAAAAAATGCTAAGCCAGACATACAGGCCAATGATAAACAGCTGTAAAGGGGAACTTAAAATAGCCCTACAGGACTGACTCTTCCTATTTTACAAATCCTCAGCTACCCTGCTAGGTCACACACTCCAATTAATTGAAGTCAAACAACCCCAAGCTCTTTACATGCAAATGTGGCCTCTTCAGAGAAGCTTCAGTCCACAGAATGATGCCTACGTATGGACACACCAGCTCCTGAGGGCTCAGCAATGGCTGAGACCCAGCAATGGTTGGGAAGTTAAATTTTATCTTGAAAACAATGAGAAAAATATTAGATTTTGAAGCAGGGGTTGTCATGCTAAAGTCTAGTCATTAAGGAAAATATGCAACATCCTAGGGAATTACTTAGAAGCAGTAGGTACACAAGGCCTTTTGACATAAATTTATTGCCCATATACGACCTAAAGCAGTGATTAAGAGAAGAAAGCTTTCTCACTCATAACAGCAATTAGTAGGAGGGAACTCATACTTTTCACATTTGCTTAAGGTAGCTGTGATTTGCATAACTTTAAAGGGTCTTTGCCACATAATTAGAATAAAATATTTTGCCCGATATTAAATCCTAGATCATATCTCTCTCGAAGTAAATGACAGGAGTTAAAAGAGCTGCTTTCCTTTAGCTTTGGTCTGGGACTCTACCAGATTACTGTTTTCAAAGTGGATATTAATAAACATGTCACTGTCTCGCAGAAACCTTTTCTTGATCTCTCATATTTGTGAACCTGGTGTTGAACCTTGTATATGAAACCTTTTCAAAAAAGTTCCACTGCTTTTAACTACTTGAAAAGCATAATGTCAAGTCATTTTTATGCAATAAATGCTTTCATCATAAGTAATTTTTCCTCTTTTTCTTCTAGGATAAGACAAAACAAAATAACCTGTTTGTAAATGATAAATGTGCATGTATGTATGCATGCATGTATGAAAGAGAAAACTCCTCCCCATTACCAAATGATACAAGAAAAGTGAGAAATAAGACTGTGTTGTAAATTTTACAGATGAACATTTTCACTTAAATAGAACATTATATAATGATACCATTAGAATTCCCTTTTTTATTCAAAGAAAATTATCGGGCCAAAAGATTATGAATTTATTGTTTCATTTCTCTGTGCTCCAAACACTTACTAATGAGAAGCAGGAGATTTTTATTGAAATGACATGGAGCCAATAAAAATAAGATTAATATTCCTTTGGACCAAAAGTGGAACCAATTTAGAGCCAGGGGACATCAAGTATAGGCAACCGATTTAAAAAGGAGCCGATGTCAAAGATGTGACTCCTGTTTAGCTAGGAAATCTATTTATGTTGGGAAGGAGGGGTCACAGCTGATAAAATAGGGGTCTCAGCTGAATTTTTCAGGCCCTACACAAAAATATATGTGATTTCTCCCCTGCAATTTGAGGTTTTCAAAGCTGTCAGAGGAAGCAATGAAAGACCCCCATAAAGGCTCACTAGACAATGACCCCGAAATCTTAGTATCTTGGAGTACTAATAGAAATTAACAAAATTAGCTACAGCCTAAACACACCAGGATTCCCATTCTTTAAAAAAGCTTTTGCAGGAGCCTTTCTGGAAAAGCCTCCAGAACTTCCACTGAGGATTCCTCGGAAAGCACAAACACAGAAGCCCAATTTACTGACCAGTGATGTCCTAAGCTTACAGTGCCAGACAGAACACAATGGCCCCCACACCCAGGAGGTGCCCATCCAGGCATCCATCCAACACATGAGCAGCTCCTGCCCTCTCCAGGCTAGGAAGTGTGCTGCTACCAAGAGCGGGCAGATGTCACTGGAGATCTCCTGCCCCGCTACTGCTCCCAGAATGAAAAACCCCTTCTTTTGCTAAATCCCATGCCACAGTATTGTATCGGCTTTTGTGCAAGGTCTCAGCGAGACCTTGCTGGATAACACCATGTAATTTCTCATTCTGTGCAATTAACTACACAACCTGAAAATTATCTACTATAAAATAATACTGTGCAACAACATAAGGAGGCAACTCCTCTCCCATAAAAGAATTTTAACCAACCTGACTATGCAATCGTTAAAGGCTAATGATTGACTTATAATCAGTCAATACACACATGCATACCTAAAAAAGATGCCACACAATATAGTAATTTTTAAAAATTACATTTTCTATTCAAATTACAGAAAGGTAATTTACTATAAAAATTATTCATATATTTAATTTATATATTCCCAGGGTAAGTATCTATAAAAAGGAATTTTGTCTAACTTGGAAATATGAACTATTAGGGATACTGATTAGACTGAACTACTCAATTACAACATGCATTTAGTAAATTTATTCGCATGCAAATACTCCTGCAGTATACTATACAAAAATAATTAAAAACAGCCCTTTCCCCCTGTGTCATGAAGTCAGTGCTGTCAAACCTTTCCTACACATTGTGGCACCACAATTGTCATTGACTTACAGCCACTTTTGTCATGTAATGAACCTCCCATCTTTAAAACTTTCAATTTTATTTTTGTTGACCTCTTTATTCTAAGAAGCTAATCTGAAAGTTATTATTTTTGTTTGGCCTATGTTACATTCTTAAAGTGAAAGAAACAAATCCAGAAATTTAGTTAGTTTTACACACCTGAGCTAGTTATGTTCACTGCCATCAAACGTTTTCTATTCTTTCTCTGATGTCACTCCCAAGTCTGTTTCTGTAGACAAAAGTACATTTTTAGTTAAAATAAGCTGCTTAGAATAGTTAGTGGTATAGTTTTTATGGAAATAGAAAATAAAAGTTAATAATAAAATTTTACTTTTATTTCCCCAATGAAGAATTTAAATGAAGCCTAGTCTTTAGGTGAACGTTTATTTCTTTAGTAAATGCTTTTAATTATCCAAGACTTCAACAAATTACCTGGAGAGACACTAGGTGTCAACAGCTTTAAGACAAACACACATCTCAAAGATCTCTCCACAAATTCGTCCTCTTAGTGTAAATCAACAAATCCTTAGAAGCAAAATTTAAAATCACCACAGAACCATAAATGCACACTCCACACTATTTTGTACCTCAAAATAGCAACTTTAAACAACCTGCTACACAAATTGTTAATCTTTAATAGTTCTCAAAATTGTTACTTTTCACACCTTTAATGAATATCCTGTTCCTTATATTCAAAGTGTTTTAATTAGTCTAACAAATTTATTTTTTCATTTTAAAACTTAGCTATGTGAAGTCTTTCTCAAATATGACCATCTTTCCTTAGATAAACAGGGCTCC
>PVJX010043345.1:0-13706 GCA_004027295.1 Dolichotis patagonum
TATACACTTTAATTGTTAATTTAACTTGATTAGCTCAGTGTCTCACCAACTTTGCCTGTATAATCCTTTTTATCTCCTGACACATACTAGCACCTTGTTGAGTTCAGTTTGGAAAATGGTGCTCTAAGCCTTGTAACCTTTCTCTTTTGGCAGAGACTCGCTGCAGCTCAAGCACGTGACCATTATTCCAGTAAGCCCGGGATGCCAGAGCGGGCTTCCCAGGAGGGTTTTGCACCTGTCTTCATCAGTACCTGTGAACTGCACCCACCAGCCTCGCTTCAGCTTTGGAAGATAGTTGTTATGCAATAGCAGGGGCTCTGTGGATGGGCACAAAAGTCAGTGCCCTTGGGGTCCACTCTTTCCCTCCACGCTGTCCAGATCTGCATGGTTGAAGGGAGGACCCTCCATGCAGAGCTGCAGATCCTGGTAAGAAGTGGAAATGAGTCTGGAGGGCTCAGTGGTTTCTGGGATTTCACCACAGGACTGTCTGCTCAGGGACAGCATTTTCTGAGGCAATGCTTCTGTGCAGCTTGTGTCTAATAATCTTCAAATATAAATAGCTCCTGCTGGGCATTTGATGTTCACACCTTGGTGGACTCGTTGAGAGACACTTTACAGCTGGTTGCATTGCTGAGAAGCTAACATATTTCAACACCTTTCCTTTGCTGATAAAGGACATTCAATTTGGCGTGACTGTGGCAATATTAAACTCTCATCTGTGGCCACTGGACTTTAGTTCCTCATTAGTATCAGGTTTAATGAGGTCCAGCTAAGAGAGTCTTCAGCGAAGTTGATATTGATTGTCACGATCTGTGGAGCGGCCTACTACAATTTAAACCTCTCATTCGGAGGAAATATTTCATTTTGGCTAACTTTGTCTTCCATTGTAAAGATTGATTTCAGCATAATGATCCATCACCTGAGGAGATTCACTCTGTTGCTCCTGGACTCATATCTCACAAGCAGACATTTTATATATATTCTGTGAGTCCCTGCCAGTCCCCACCTCTGCTCACTTCAATTGCCTTTCTATCACATAAGCCCTCTCTCTTTTCAGGGGATACCACAAAGATGAGGGGCTCTCATTTCTTTTTCTCTCCTTAGTCTTCTAGAAACCTTGTTATTTACACAGTCTCTAGCTGAAGAGCAAATCATTTACCATCACATAAGGCCAAAGCATGGAGCAACTTGTGCTAAAGCAGGGGTAACATTTTCCTGGTGAATTTGTTTTCATAAAACTGACTGTGGTGTCCTCACCATGCTGGCTTCACCCTGGGATGGTTTTCAGGGGCAGGTAGCTGACATTCTCTTGGATCTAAGAACAGAGGATCAGCTGGGCCACAAGATGATATCAACCAGGGCCTGAAAAGTGACCCCGACTCTCTGCCTCTGTCTCAGGTCACATTTTCATGTGCAAAGAGCACAGCTGCTCAGTCTCCAGTCTCTGTCTCTTCTCACCAGACTTCTCCCCTGCCAGTCCACACAGTCGCACTTCCAGATTGCCAGGCTGCAATTCTGATTGGCTCGCCGTGAGCCACCAGCCCACTCCACTGTAGCCAGAGGTCAGGGGCATGTGCACCCAGATACTCCTGACTCGGGGGACCCATTGAAGAGGGTTATTAGGAGTTGGAAGACGTTCTAGTGTTTCTGTCTTGGTCCATTATGTGCCACTGTAAAACAATAACTGGATGACTTATAAAAAACAGAAATTTACTGTCTCACAGTCTGGAGGCCAGAAAGTCCAAAATTAAGGGACCACCATTTAGAAAGACCTTCGCTTTGTGTCATTCCTTAACAGAAGGGTAAAACAAAGACTAAAGAAAGCCAGAGTTTCAACTTATAAAGTCAAATCCTTTTTTAATTGGCATTAATCTATCCATGAGCTTTCATGATATGTCATTTCCATTAGGCCTCATCTCCTAGTATGACTACATTAGCAACTGAGTATCCAACACATGCTTTTTGGGGGACATATTGAACCCACAGCAGTATACACTACGTGCATTTGCACATAATATTGATACTTTAAAAATCATAATTCATGTTATAGCTTGATAGATATTTAATGAACATCTAATTTTTCAGACACTAGGCTAAGCTCTGAGGATACAAGTAAATATGGCCCAGTCCTATACAGGGAGGGATAAACAAAATCAGTCAACTTAGGGGCCAGGGATGTAGCTTAACAGCATAAGCGCCTGGCTGGCAAGCACGAGGTTGTGAGTTTGGTCTCCAGTTCTGCAAAAAAAGTCAATCAACTTGCAAAATAAAATGATAATAGATTATAATAATTTCTATATAAAATGTTATAAGTGTGAGGTGCTGGTGTACCAGAGAGGCATGTGGAGGCATACCTGCCTGAGGCCTCTTTGAAGGGCTAATGTTAAATGTCTAAGGAAGGGGCTGGGGATTTAGCCAGTGGCATAAGCACCTGCCTGGCAAGTGCGAGGTCATGAGTTTGATCCCCAGTACCAAAAAAAAAAAGTCTAAGGAAGGATGTGAGCCCCAGTGGAGGGGATGCAGGCCCCTCATATAGGAAAGGACTTTGGGGACAAAATCAGAGTTTAAAGAACTGCACAAGACCCAATTCACTCAGGCCCTTGCACATCACATTAAGGGACTAGAATTTTATTGTAAGGATTCTAGGAAGATGTTGATGAAGGTCAAGCAGAGAGGAAAAGACACGATCAGATCTATGGCTTTAAAAATACCACTTTTGGGGTGAAACTGTAGGCTGGCAGGAGTGGGGGCAGGAAGGCCAGGTAGGAAGCACTTGGGGTTGTTGAAGCAATCAGGAGAGAAAGTGAACCAACGAGTCTTTAGGAGAGTGTCAGTTACTGGGGTGGACAGCTGCTGTGGCCCAAAAGACCAAACTCGTATGCTGAAATCTAATCCTCAGTGTGATAGAATTAGTAGGCAGGCCTTCAGGAGGGGTTAGGTTAGGAGGGTAGAGCCTTCACAAATGGGCTTTGTGACGTTACAAAAGAGGCCCAAGGAAGCTCTTTTGACCCTTCTGCCACTTGAGGAAGAAACAAGAAGGCAAAGCTGACCCTTACCAGACACTGAATCTGCTGGGACCTTGATCTTGAACCTCCAGCATCCAGAACAATAAGAAATAAACATTCGTTGTTCATAAATCACTCCGATTATGGTGTATTTTTTATGGGAGCCCAAACAGACTAAGACAATGGAAGAATCCATATTCTAGATCTATTGTAACGTAGAACACCAAAATCTGCTAGTGAGGAAGAAAAAAGAGATAAAAGTTTCAGATGGCCCCTGGATTAAGTTTGAGAGGCTGGGTGGATGGTGAGCCATTTTCAGGGACAGGACAGAATAGAGTGACCAACAAGGTCTTCATCACCACATAACTGCAGCAACAATATCGAAGTCCCTGGATTTGGATCTGATGAGAAACTCTTGGTTCTACATCCTCCAAGGACTCCAATCCTTGTAGAACATCACCCCTGCTCAAACCAACCTATCCATCCCTAGGATGCTTGGAGGAAGAAAGGCTTGAGAAGAAACAGTGTTAGGAAGCAGTGAATTGATCTAAGTATCAGGCCCCACCTCCTACATACTTTGTTAGGACAGCACCGCTTAAAGTGCCTTATCTGCCTCCTACTCTGTAACCACAGTGAAGAGTAGAAAGAGTTGCTTGCCTGTATGTGTTGTAGGTTCCACATCTATAGATTCAGCCAACCATAGAATGAAAACATTTGAAGAAAAAAAAATGTTAGTACTGAAAATGTACAGCCATTTTTCTTGTCATTATTCTCTAAAAAATAAATGTTTACATAGCATTTACATTGAACTAAGTATTATAAACAATTCAGATATTATTTAAACTAAAGGGAGACTATATGAGGCTTATGCATAAATATTATGCCATTTTATAAAAAGGAATTGAGCATCTGCAGAATTTGGTATTTGCAGCGGTCATGGAACCAAACCCAAAGAGACAGGGAGAAAAATGTACTTACTTCATAGCATTTTTGTTTTTAAGATGGAGACAAAGTTACACATGTAAAGCACTTACCACAGTGCTTAAATTATGTTAGGTGTTTAATATACAATGCATGTTATTATTCTTAGCATTTCTTTCTTTGCCTTTTTTCAAAGTAAATTTATTACCAGGCACCAAATTGTTGCTTACCCAGAAAGTCTGGAAATAGGTTTTGTTTGTCTTTAGCTCTACAGACTAGGAATGTTTTGTTAGCAGCATAATTATTCAGGCAAAAAATACTCACCACCAGGAAAATATATATTCAACTACATTTTCCCAAACTAAAAATGAAAATGGTTCAAGGCAGATCTTTTCCAGATTTGTGAATTTATGTGGATGAAAGATTCCACCAAGATATGAAATTAAATTATATTCACTTATACATTTAATTATTTCTTCACTATTTATATGAAATGAGAAATATTTCAGAAATTCATGGCACATGATCATTATCCGATGGAGACCAACATAATGGAATTTTATCTGTATTTCCCACCAGAGAGGGGCTTTCTTGGCATGTAGTCTTTACTTAAAAGCTTGCTATGGCTTGGCCAATCATCTCCCAAAGCTTGCTGTGTTCAAGGCTTGATCCCCAAAGCAATGCTGTTGAGAACTGGTAGAACCTTTTAGGACATGGAGCCTCGTGGGAAGCCCTTTAGATACATCCTTGAAGGAGACTGTAGAAAGTAGTCTCCTCCTTTTTCTTCCTAGCCATCTAGTGAGCAATTTGCTCTGCCATGAACTCCCTGCTGTTGCCATCTGGTATCCCCATTGGAGGTCTGAAACAATGGTTCTGGACTGGAAACTAAAGCTATGAGCCAAAATTAACCTCTCTTTTGATAAGTTAATTATCTCAAGTATTTTGTCATAGTAACTGAATGTTAACAGAGATTCAAGAAAGTCTCACTGAGGAACGTTATGGTATCTTTTTTCTACAAATGTCCAAGTGTGGCTTAGACAGAGTATGTTCACTAAATAAAGTTTATTAATCTCTTTCATGAGGTTAGAACTTCTATTATCAAAAAGGGTGAAATTACAACAAACCCTGCAGAAATCCAGAAAGTCACCCACACCTACTTTGAAAACTTGTATTCTAATAAGATGGGAAATACAAAAGAAAGGGACAGGTTCCTATATATGCATGAATTATCAAAACTGAATAAAAAAGATACAAAATGCTAAATAATCCAATATCAATAAATGAAATCAAAGATGTAATTAAAAGCCTATCACACAGAAAAGCCCAGGCCCTGACAGATTTACTGCTGAATTTTACAAGAAATTTAGAGAAGACTTAACACTACTACTTCTCAAACTCTTTAATGAAATTGAACAAGAAGAAATATTCGCAAATTCATTCCTGAAAGCAAGCATTACCTTGATTCCAAAATCAGAGAAGGACCCAACCAAAAAAGAAAACTAAAGGCCAATCTCCCTAATGAACATAGATGCAAAAATCCTCAATAAAATACTAGCAAACAGACTGCAGCAAATCATCTGGAAGATTGTACACTATGATCAAGTGGGATTCATCCCAGGGATGCAGGAATGGTTCAACATATGTAAACCCATAAATGTAATATACCATACTAACAGAGTCAAGGACAGAAATCATATGATCATCTCAATAGATGCAGAAAAAGCTTTTGACAAAGTCCAGCCCCCTTTCGTGATAAAAACTCTATAGAAAATTGGAATAGATGGTCTTTAGCTCAATCTGATAAAAACATTCTATGACAAACCAATAATAAACATCATACTAAATGGACAAAAATTGAATGTTTTCACTCTAAAATCAGGATCAAGACAAGGAGTCCACTGCCTCCACTCTTATTCAACATAGTCCTCCTGGAAACTTTATCTGGAGCAATTTGACAACAGAAAGAAATAAGAGGAATAAAGATAAAAAAGGAAGAAGTTAAACTATCATTATTTGCAGATGACATGATACTCTACTTAAAAGACTCCAAAAATTCCACCAAAAGGCTACTAAATTTGTTAACCAAATTCAATAATATAGCTGGTTACAAAGTCAACACTCAAAAATCAATAGCATTCCTGTACATGAATAACAAGCTCAGAGAAATCAGAGAAACCATACCTTTTACAATAGCATTCAAAAAAATGAAATACCTAGGAATCAATCTTACAAAGGATGTAAAAGACCTCTACATTGAAAACTACAGTACTCTGAAAAAGGAGACTGAAGAGGATCTTAGAAAATGGAGAGATATCCCATGCTGTTGGGTGGGAAGAACCAATATAGTGAAAATGGCCATACTTCCAAAACCATTATACAGATTTAAAGCAATCCCAATCAAAATTCCAATAGCATATCTTCACAGAATTAGGGAAAACAGTCTTAAAACTCATTTGGAACCAGAAGAGACATAGAATAGCAAAGGAAATTCTGGGCAACAAAGGCAAGACAGAGGGCATCACAATCCCTGACTTGAAATTCCAATGTAAAACTACTGTGATAAAAACAGTATGGTACTGGCAAAAAAACAGACCCAAAAATCTATGGAACAGATTAGAAGATGCAGAAACAACTCCAGACACACTAAGCCACATTATCTTTGACAAAGATGCCAAACACATTCACTGGAAGAAAGATAGCCTGTTTAGTAGATAGTGCTAGAAAAACTGGCTCTACATATGCCAAAGATTAAAACTGGACCCATATCTTTTACCATATATTAAGCTAAAATCAAAATGGATCAAAGATCTTACTATTAAAATGGAAACATTAAATCTGCTGGAAGATAGAATAGGTAAAACTCTTGAAGACATTGGTGTAGGCAAATATTTTATGAACTAAACCCCAATTGCACAAGATCTATCACAAAGAACCAACAATTGGGATCTCACTCTACTAAAAAGCTTTTTCACAGCAAGAGAAACCACCAACAGGATGAAGAAACAATCCACGACATGGGATAAAATCTTTGCCAGCTGTTCCTCAGACAAAAGATTACTATTAAGAACATACAAAGGACTCAAAAAATCCTCCCAGTTTAAAGACCTAATCCAAAAATAGGTATCTGAGATGAATAAACAGTTCTCAGATGAAGAAATATGAACAGCAAATAAATATGTGAAAAAATGTTCAGCATCACTAGTCATTTGAGAGATGCAAATTTAAACAACACTGAGATTCCCCAGAAAGAATGGCTGCTATCAAGAAATCAAGCAATGGCAAATGCTGGAGGGGTTGTGAGGGAAAAGGAACCTTTCTCCATTGTTGGTGGGAATGCAGACTGGTACAACCACTGTGGAAATTGCTATGGAGATTCCTCAGAAAACTAGGACCAGAGATCCCATTCAACCCAGGTATTCTTCTTCTGGGTGTCTTCCCAAAAGAATTAAAGGGATCATATTACAGTGACATATGTGCACCCATGTTTTTAGCAGCACAATTTGTAATAGCCAGATCTTGGAAACAACCTAAATGCCCATCGACTGAGGAACACATAAAAAAAAAAAAAGATGTGGTATTTTTATACAATCGAGTACTACTCAGCCATAAAGAGGGATAAACTGGAGACTTTTATGGATGGATGAATGCAATTTGAAACCATACTCATTAGTGAAATAAATAAGACACATGGGTAAACATCATATTGTATCATTAGTGTGAGAAGCTAAAAGAAAAAACATATGTATATGTGTGTGTGGCTCCATTTTGCTTTCCTCCAGCCATATACTCCCTTTTGAAAATCATTTCACCAATCAGCAAGATCATAAACTCTCAGGGTATGTTAAAGGTTAACTGATTCAGCTCTCCATCTGGATAGAAAATAAGTGAGATAAAAAAAATTCCTTGTGATTATAGTTCTATGCAAGAATGGTTACTGCTGTTCCCACCATCTCATGCTCAGCTGCCCTTTAGAACTAGCGATTCTGCCCCATTGTTGAGGGTAGAATCAAAGCAATTTCCTACTGAGATTCCCATGACAGAGTACTTGATGGTCTTAGTGGTTTTTCCATATGAAGTTAGTGTTCATGAGCCTTTGATGAATTAGAACCTAACACATCAAAGAGAAGGGTGCGGTAGGCAGAAATAGCATTCCCCTGAAGATGGCCACATCCTAATCCTCAATATCCATTAAGTACTTCACATTAACCAGATAACTTTGAGATGAGGCAATTTTCCTTCCCTGGGTTATCCCGGCAGAACTGGTGTAATCATAAGATCCTTATAAGTAAAAGTGGGAACATGAAAGTCAGGGTCAGAGTCAGAGAGAAATCGAAAGAGGCTATTCTGTTAGCATTGAAGATAGAAGAAGAGACCACGAGCTAATAAATGTGGGCAGCCTCTAGAAGCTGAAAACAGAAAGGAAATCAGTTCTCCTTTAGATACTCCAGAGGAGCAAAACCCTGCAGACACACTGATTTAAATCCAGTGAGACCCATATCAGACTTCCAACTTCTCGGGCTACAACAGAATAAATTCAAATTGTTTTAAGCCACCAAGCTGGTAGTTGTTTTTCACAGCAGCAATAGAAAAAGGAACATATAATGTGGTTAACCTTTGATCACAGCAAGGGACATCATTTCTTCTATGACCTCTTGGAAATTTCATGGGGGCAAACACCCCAGCAGTGCATTGATCTCCAAATATCCCAGAGGATATCCTTGACCTCCAGAGATAACCTACACGGCCTCAAGCTTTTTACAGTGGTATTGTGAAGGTTAACCAGGCCCTTGTGGGCAATATAGTTTGGGAGAGAGCATGATGTGGGAGAAATTAGGAGGCCTCATACCAAGGCAAGTATGAGGCAAGAGCCTGCACACACAGAGTAGCAGAGATTAAATAAAGTCACAACTACTAGGGTCGCTCACCACTACCACCAGCAAGCCTTAGCTGTCCTGGTTTTCCATTTCTGTAGCTCACTGAGCTCATGGAGTGCTTCAGCCCTTCTGCCCAGAAAGCTCTTTTCCCTGGTGGTAAGGAGACTGGTAGACTCTCCCTGAAATGCTTCCTCCTCAGGCAACTCTTCTTGGCCCACTACATCTACAGAGGCTACCCAGGCAGTACTGTATGACTTGCTTTAATTCTCTTCTTAGCACCTACCAGTCTCGAATCATTTTCATACTTATATGTTTATATATTCACTTCGAAGCTCCTTCCCTAACTAGAAAATAAGCTCCATGAGAACAAAGACCTTGTCTGTCTTTCTCATACTTATATCCTCAGAGCCTACATGAGCGCCTAACTCACAGGAAGGGCTTGATAAATACATGTAGAATGAATAAATAAAAGCTGAAGGATTAGTTACTCAGGGGGCAAAAAGGAAAACAAGGATGTGATATATGACTGTAGATTTTAGCCTTAAGTAACCAAGAGATGAGCTGTCATCACAAACAGGAGAACAGAAGGAAAAAGTAAATTTGGACACTAAATCTGAGGAAGAGTTTTTAGTATGTTGGGCACAAAATAATAGAAATCCTTAGGTATTTGAACTGAACTTCAAATTAAACTTTCTTCATTATCTTTGTCTTGAGCTGATTCCTGTTCTCTTCCTCTGTCTACATCACTTGGGGACATTACCACACAGGCAGTCGTCCAAGCTCCAAAGCTAGGAATTCATCTGGACTCCTTTCTCCTACTCATTCCAACATCTAATGAGGCCAACTTTCAAACTGCCCAACTCAAATAAAAGACATATTTTTTCATTTACAAATGTCAGATATTTTACATATGCTGCCCTTTTCTTTGATGAATAGTTCCAGTATGCTACCTTGCAGTTACCTTTAAAAAATAAATACACTTATTCAGTCCCTTCAAGGTAAAGTTAACATTTTACAATGAATGAGAAAGTAAACTACTGTTCAAAAGAAACTCTGACCAGAGAGAAATTTGAAAATAGACATTTAGAAATATCTCCATCATTTTGTGACTTTTGTGCCAAAAACTGATGTAATGGAACCTGGACAAACATCTGTATGGGAACGTTTTAAAAATTTGGCCTAATGAACTAACTGATCTTCATTTTTTCAAACAGAAGTTCAGCAAATATTAAACATATTTGTTCACACTTTGAAAAATTATACCCCTTCCAATTAGCTTACACCTGACATATCAGAGATAAAAGATACTTACTAATTAAAAGTCCATCAAAAACATTTGCGTAACTAATAGATGGAGGAAAGAACAGGGAACTGAGATGAGAATAGAGTCTCATGCTTTAGGAAATGTGCTTCCAAGTACAGCCACATTGCTTTGTAAAGCTGTATCAGCCGTTAAATCCAATAATCCAAGTAAACTTAGACCAAGACCTACAAATCACATGCAATGAATCAATATTTAAAATATTAAGCATGTTCAATCATGAGATTTTGTTCATTACAAATAAACAAAATGAAAATAATTCTCATGTTTTGTTTACTAGGTGCTGGGGAATAAACCCAGAATGTAGCACATGCTAAGCTCATGATCTACCACTGAGCTACACCCACAGCCCCTATTTTAAAAGTTATAATTTCATTTTTACCTTACCCTTTCGCTATTTTAATCTTGCAGTGTGTTGTCTGGCAATGCTGGGGATTGAGCCCAAGGCCTGGCACAAGCGAGGCAAGCACCCTACCACTGAGCTATATTCCCAACTCTGGAGTGTATTTTAAGGCGATTTGATACATTTGTGCAACAATAAAAATTTATTTGAAGTACAACTACACTGGGAGTGTGCACCTGAGATTCACTTACCCACGGGATGTTCACTCACTGCTCCGTGGGTGCGCAGCCTGGAAACACTCCCACGAAGCCCGCTTTCCACAGCTCTGTTCTCCCACCGTCATCCCCATGTTTGGCGCCCCCTGGGTACACCCTGATTTGATGAAACCTAAGAATCTTGGCAGAAAGTAAACAGCAGCCACTTGTTAACGCCATAGCCACTAGCTTGCTGCTTCGACAAGGTGAGAGGAGAATAATTCTCAAGCCCTGGCTTCTAGCCCTTGCTCTTTTCCCTTTATCTCAAGGAGGCATATGGAATGCCAGTGGGGGACAGCCATCGTATTACTGGGATAACCTTGAATCTGTTCTAATTTAGATTTTTTTTCAACGCATAAAGTCATTGCAAACCTAACATTTATTAATAGTAACACATTATTTGGCAGAACCCCACAGAGCCAGGACTCCCAGGTTAAAAGCCCCTGACTTATAGAATCAAATCTCACCTCCTTAGCAGCATTCCCAATCCTCCTTTCCTCTCCCGCCTCACATTTTACCCTCTGTTGTATGCATATACCGTGCTATTTCCTAGTTCTATCTGCCCCAAATTTCCCCCAGGCTCACCGGGCTAACTTTTCTATCAAGATTGAGCTCAAACCACTTCCCCCAGGAAGGCTCCCCTGACTCTCTATGTGTTTGCTCCCTGACTGATCACAGCTGTGGATTTATGAGTTGACCATCCCTGCTAGGCTGTGAGCTTTGTTTTAAGCCAAGGAGGGAATCCTGGTAACTGCATTGCCTGGTCTGTAGCAAGAATTCCATAGATGTTTGCTGAATGAGTGAGAGAGTGAGTAAGTGAATGAATCAGAGCAGGCATAAGAATCAAAGGTTAATGTAATGACAAAACATCTACATTTAATTACTGACACTGCACTGCCTAAAAATATGACTTGATGGAGAAATCATCAAAGAAGAAAAATTACAAGGAAAGGTGACTCAGGGAAGCAGGTCCGTGAAAAGAGGAGGAGAGACAGGCAGAGAGGCTCTCTCAACCCACCCAAAAAGGCCACTTCTCCCCTCTGCAGTGGCAACCTCTGAGATCCAGCAAGGTTGTAGTCCTTCAGTGGCTAACCCTAAACCTCTTGGTGGCCCTACTCTCTGGTGTCCTTAGGGTTTCCAGGAAGGGCCAGGCATGGTGAACTGGAAGGCGGGTTCCCAGGAAACCCTGGGATGCAGCTATTTTCCAGCACACATTAAATGATTTCAGTTCTCTTGACAATCGGTGCAGCGGTGCCAGCAAATACAGCTCAACGTCAGCCTGCTTACAGTTAAATTGGATAATATACCCTTGCATCTCCAAGGAGAGTAACTGCTCCTTTAAAAGCTGAGGTTTCTGGGTTTTTATTTTCTCCCAGCTAAGAACCTTTTTCTTCTTGACATTTGAGAACACTTTCTTTCTCAGCAATTGGGTGGATAGAACAAGCTCTAAACAAGCACCAAGTGATTTTTGTCTTCATCTTTTTGTTACCCTTGAAACTTGCCTGTGTAACTGTGTCAAGTACTCTGCTCTTCCCCCTCACGAACAAATGAAAGTTGATTCAGACTTTTGGAGTGGGGTGGGGTGTGTTAGTCACAAATAGCAATAGCCTGACAGTTATTTCCCCCCTCAGCTTTCCCCTTTGTACTACTGGGAGAGATTTTGATTCGGTTTTTACAGAGCGCCATCAAATGCCACAGGCCCAGACACATGCTGGAGCTTGTGGCTGAGTACACGAAATGGGCTTTCACCAGAAACAAGCAGCCCTCTACCCAAAAAGGTTGCCAGGATGAGTCTTTTCTCCCCACCCAATGGCCTTGTCTCTTCCTTCCCTATCTATAAGGAATACGGGCTGTGGCTCTTTCTAACATGGATTCTGCACCCAGATTTCATATTTCCAGGCTTGATTCATTCTCAGAAGGTGAAAGATGAGATCTCTGGAACCATCTCTAAAGTGACCAAAAATAGCCTCAGTGTCCCCTGCAGTTGGCTAAATTATTTTGAAGAGCCAATGACTGCTTTAAAAATCTGCTAACTGAATGCAACTACCAGTATTTCCCAAAATGCTTTGAGGACCCCTGAGCCCTGACTAGCCAGGTGCTTGTCGAACATGCAAAGTCTCAAGTCCCATCAAAGACTCTCACTTATGGTAAGGGGCTGGGTGTTGGTATTTTAAAAGAACATTTTAATTAAGTGTAGTATATACTATAGACAAGCACACATACCGTAAATGGACAACTTGCTGTGGGTTCACAGTGAAGCACACATGTAAACCAGCACTCAGACCAAGACAAGAACTTGACCAATATCCTAAAAGCTCTGTCTGCTCCCTTCCAGTCACGAACTACTCACCCTTCCCAAGGTAAAGCATTGTCTTAACTTCTAATGTGGAAGGATACTTTCAACTTTTTTTGATCTGATCTATAATGACCCATATGGTATGTGTACTTTTGTATCTAACATCTTTCACCAATTGTATTTTTGAGATTCATCCACATTTTCACATATCATTATAGCTTGTTCATTTACTTTGACTGAATGGTATTCCATTGTGTGATTATACCAAGATTTATCCATTGGATTTAAATCTAAACTCTGGGACCCACAAGTCTCGGACCCGTAGAGTGGCCTGGGCTGTTTGGATCGAAAGTCTGCGCAGACCTGCATCTCTGCGCGACTGTTTGGGACTGGTAGGCCCGCCCTTCATCCAAAGGGAACTGCCTGGAGACCAGCATCTGGGCCAGGTCTGTTTGGGCCCATAGCCCCACCCTTCACCCCCAGGAAGTCTCCCAGAAAGCAGCATCTCGGCCTGTCTCTTTGGGACCCAAAACTCTCGGACCCGTAGTGTGGCCTGGGCTGTTTGGTTCGAAAATCTGCGCAGACCTGCATCTCAGCACAACTCTTTGGGACTGGTAGGCCCGCCCTTCATCCGAAGGGAACTGCCTGGAGACCAGCATCTGGGCCAGGTCTGTTTGGACCCGTAGCCCCAC
>PVJX010043346.1:0-13732 GCA_004027295.1 Dolichotis patagonum
GTAACCCCCGTGAATTTTGGGGTTTATATTAAGATAAGTTTAAGTGTTACAGAGTAATCATACTGAATAATATGGTACTTACATAAATTGTTTCAGGGACTCTGCTTCATAAAATTGGTAATCCACATTTACATGCTTTAAAAAAATGTAAAATTTGAGAGCTATTGGCCCCTGTCCCCTGAGGGGGTTAGCATCACCTCCCGCTGTGAGGCAGGACTTCTCGGGAGGGTTTTGGCAACATAGAGCACGTCTTTTGTGGAAGATGAGTCTTCAGGGACACAGTGAATTCTTTTGAGAGCCATAGGGATGGCGCATGGGCTCTCCAGGGCAGCTGGGGGACCCGCATAACTCCTGAGCATCTATCAATTTCTACCAGGCCTGGACAGTCCCCTAGCCGATCAACCTGGGGCTATTTCCTGA
Source organism: Dolichotis patagonum (assembly GCA_004027295.1). Classification (NCBI taxonomy): domain Eukaryota; kingdom Metazoa; phylum Chordata; class Mammalia; order Rodentia; family Caviidae; genus Dolichotis; species Dolichotis patagonum. The sequence continues at coordinate 421 of PVJX010043346.1, forward strand.
GAATCTTGAGGCGTGCTTTGCTCTTAAACCGGGAACTATGGACATCAACAGGAATCAAAGACACTGGCCCTGTCCCGAAGAAACCTATGATCAAACTGGGCAGCTCAGAAATCCCTTGTGAGAGGAGAGCCAACCGTCCTAAGCCTCAAATCGTAAGTTCTCAGGGAGGGCAACTGAAATCATGGGAGTCCGAGGAGCCAGATCACGTTTTGTTGGTGTGATCTGGGAAAGGCTTCTCAGACAAAGCAGAATTGGAGGTCGCCTCCAAAAACAGTAAGTTTGGTGCATTAACAAGAAGGTTGATGTTAGAGGTGAAAGAGTCTTAATTTTTAAGCAACCGTTGCCCTGTGCTGACCGCATACCAGCTGCTGTGTGAGATATTTATGCATCGCTCAGGCAGCATGTGCTACGTCGCGCTCTGAATCCCCGGAACTCAAGACCATGGGAACCCACCTGCCTGTCTGTCTCGTTTCTCAGAGAAGCAAACCGAGGCGGAGCCAGTGTTTCATGTTGGTTTTCATGTCCTAACTGTTGTGCTTTCCGAATCTCAGCACTGGAGAGCAAATACGCTGAAGGAAAAACACAGAAGGCCCATGCAGGAGACAGAACAGAGGCCTCTCTACCAAAGCGAAATTGGGCACTAGATTGCAGGTCTGTTGTAATTGTCTGTGCCGCATTCCTTTGTAACAAAACAATTCTGTTAAGAAAAGATGACATTTCTATGGTCTGGAATGTCACACCTCATATCAGCAGTATTTATTTTTTCTCTCCCTGCATATTACAATCTGCATTGACATAATTAAGGAAATCACATGGACCTAGAAGAAAAAGAAGAATCCAATGGATTGTTTTTATTGCTGTAGGAGTCTTTTGTAGGCAGGCTGGGCAGAGACCCAATTTCATTTGCTTGTAATATTGCAAGCGCTGTTAATTGCCTGTCTTTAGGAAAGGATAGAGACAAAGGAACAATCAAAGGTATTTATTAGAAATTCTGTTTGGGCAAATTAGCTTCACGTTTCAGTGGCCTTCATGTCAGCATGGGGCACCACAACTGTGCCTTAATAATGACAGTGGTGATGTCACCTTTCCTACTATGTCTCCAGCTATCTCTAGCGATGTCACTACAGTGCTACCGAATTGATTATTTTCGGGCTGATCCCCCCCACCCCCGCAGAGCTTGATTTATCAGTGGATTGCTATTCAATTCAATTTAGTCGTTATGACAGTTGGAATAACTACATTGCATCTTAATGTGTGCGTCTCATGCATAAATCACATTGTTTGCCAAGCAATAATGTGCAGAGAAGCTGCTAAGAGACTGGAAATCAGTCCTAGGAGGCTGGCCTTGTAAGCTGGAAAGTGGGGATTCATCACTTGTCTGAAGGTCCCATGGACCTTTGCTTCCATTCTGGGGTTCAGAGACCATCGGCATCTGGGTCACATGAATGGTGCTTAGTGGATCTTTGCTGACATGCTGTCCTATAGTCTTTGTTTATGGTACCTTCTTCTGATGAGCATTTTCTCATCGTTAAGACTTGTGCCTTGATGTCCCCAAGCCCTCACGTGCTCATAGGCGGGGATTTTTCAGAGGTCCTGGATCTAGACTGTGTGACACTGGCATTAAGGGCAGGTGATTACTAGATCAGCACACTGATTGGTTTGGCTTCTGTCGGGAGCCAGGTAGCCTCGACAGAATGTAAAAGGGGAAGAAAGAAGCTGCTAAGGTCCCTCAGACCTGCTGCTTGTGGCCCTCTACCTGCGCTGCTTTGCTAGGCACTGTTTCTCCCAAGCTGTGCCCCTCTGCCATGGAGCCAGCCGATGAAGCACTTCAGACTTCACAGACTGGGAGTCAAATGACCCTTTCCTCCTCTGACTTTGGGTGCCGGGTATTTTGTCTTAGCAACGGGAAATGTCACTAAAACACTCAGAACCTTGTGTGGTCTCTGGCTGCTGAACCGTAGTCTGGTAAATGTTATAAAACAAGTTTACTGGGCTGGGGATTTAGCTCGGTGGCATAAGCGCCTGCCTTGCAAGCGTGCAGTCGTGAGTTCGATCCCCGGTACAAAAAAAAAAAAAAAGTTTGCTGAGATTTTTGTGGGGTAAGGTGGGAAGCCGTTGAGTTGGGGCATGAAAACAGAGCTGCAGGGAACCGACTCTGAGTTCAACTCTTCACTCTGACTCTGGCGGACGTGAGGACCTTGGGTAATTTGCGTGACTTCCCTGTCCTCAGTTTTTCATCTGTGAAATGGGGCTAAGTTGCAGTGATTCTTCCGCGAGAGGGTAGTTAATGGGTTACATGAAAACGACCTTTGAAGTGCTTGGATCTCCCCTTCAGTAATGTGAATTATATTATTTATTATTCTGGGGGTTCAGTTATTACTTGTAGCTTGGAGGCATAGTGTGCAGTGGTGGTTATCAGTGATGCTAGGGGCTGTTCAGGGAGCCGGGGCCTGGGGTAGGACTATGGGGTGCAGACCCCTCCAGCTGGAGAGGAGGGAGCCGGGAAAGGTAGGACGGTCATATCACAGAGGAACTTAGAGATTCCTGCCTGAGGTTCAGACTTTCCCCAAGAATCTGGCAGGTCCTGGAGGTCTAGGGGAAATGACCCAGCAAGAACCAATCCCCTGAGGCCTGCCCCTGGAGGGGACAGGAGATCAAGCCTTTTATGCCAACCATGAAATTACATCACTGCTCAGCCTGGCAGTTTCCTAAATTATAGCCAGTAGAAAACACAAGCATCTTCTCTTTTAAGTCTCTGGGGAGGGTTGGGTGAATGCAGCCCTTTTCATTTCCCTCTGTGTTGAATTTGTGCCCTTGACGCCACAGACCTTGCCTTCTCAGCACTTGCTCACACCCATTGTTGGTCCCAGCGGGGTTCAGCCCTCTGTAAGGCTGTCCCCTCCCCAGCTTCCTTCCTTCCCTTCTCTCAGGCTTAGCCCCGCTCACACAGTCGGTACCTACCTCCCCCTTCCCAGAGACGCAGGCCGCAGAGAGAGTCGCGTTCCTCCTGGAAGAAAGTCTCCTGGCCTGCACACCCGGCACGTGCAGGCCGAAGCAGGAGGGGACTTGTCCCTGGGAAACGGCTCAGGGACAGTCCTGTCACAGGGCCCAGTGTGACACCGCCATGCCGCAGGCCCAACTGGTTCTGAGACAGGGCAGGCTGCTCCCGAGGCACGTGGATCTGGTTAGAATGAGCCCATTGTTGTCAAAGGGCAGCAAGAGCCCTGGGCACAAGCAACTGGACAGAAACAGCAAGGCGGAGCAGGCCGAGGCCACACGAAGGTTCCCACGCCCCGCGCATGCTGACTGCGGCACTGAAGAACGTTTTCCAGCTCCGGGAGCTGCAGGCCGCACCGCCTGTTTGGCTCTGACCATTGCCCTTCCAGGACTGAAGTCTCTGCCTCATTCACAGGTGAGGAGGCCGAGCCACAGGGAGGCTGGAAAGCTTGTGCAGAGGTCACAGAGCTGGCCCCGGCACCACCCACCGGGCAGCTGTGACCTCCCGCTCCTCCTCCACACTCAGTGTGTGAGGCCCGCAGCGCAGGAGGACCCACCCCAGGTCACTGTTTCAGCCTCAGTTTACCCAGATGCCAAGGGAGAGGACTGATGCTAACCCTATTCCCCATGATAAGCCAAGGGGCTGGATCTTTTTCTCATCTGCAAATACATACTTGATCTTAGCCGAAAAGCAAAACAAGTTCTCAGTAAACACTGGAAGGCAACATATGGCTGGCCGTGTGGCCGGCCTCTCCAGGGTCCGAGGGTGAGATTACACACTGCAGGTTCAGGAAGGGCACAGCTGTGCTCTGGGCACAGAAGATGGACTCCTCAGCGGTCAGGATGCCCCTGAAGGAACTGTCCTCTCTTCCTCTGCCCAGTCCCTGGACACAGACAAAGACCAGTTCCTTCACGGTCCACGGGGAGGACTCGGGACCACACGGCTTAGCTGTGACCCTCCCATTCCGAGCGCACACCTTTCCAGCTATGTCCGGTGTGGCTGCAAAAGGTCTCCGCTGACAATGACTCATAAATAAAAATCATAGCACGTTTCCTTTACCGGCTTTGTTTCAACACAAGACAAAGCACGGGAACCGCAGTGGGCTGCCAGGAGAGGCAGGGCGGACAGCCCGATCTGGCCGGGTCGGGGCGGTCAGGCTTCAGAGCATCCTGCAGGAGGCCTGGGTCACTGGACTAGGCGCGGGTCAGCGAGGCTGGGGTGGACATGCCTTTGTCCCTCGCCAGCGGTGTGACTAGGACAGCTGCCTGGCCTCTGGGGCCCACTTTCCTCCTTCTCTGATGCCCTGGAAACACTGACTGTGCCGACCATGTGGTAAGTATGCAGGAAATACAGGTCGAATCCATCACTGGACACTGACTCGAGAGAAATGCTGACGGGGACAGCTTCTTCCTCCCACTTCCCTGTCGGGTCCCAGATCCCAGCCCAGACCCTCCCTGGGGTGCTGGCTGTGGTTGTCATTTTGTCCCACATTGGCTGCACAGGAAGTGGGTGGGGACGGGCTTCCTTCCGCCCCGCCTCCTGTGGGGCCCACTGCTTGTGTTCCTCACCACGGGGGGCTCCTCTCACCTCTAAGGATTTTTTCCTTCCACAAATGGCATATTTTTAGGCAAAGCTTTTCCTGCCTCCCTGACAGGTCTCCGGTTTCTCCGCCTCTCTCTGGGGACAGGAAACCCACTCTGGAAGAAGGAGCACAGGAAACACAGGGACCCCGGCCCTGCTGTTACAGGCAGCTGAGTTAGTCGGAAATATTACAGGCAGTGACAGGGCTGAGCTCTGAAGGAGCCAGTGCAGAAGACCAGGTATCTTGTGACTTTGAAGGAAACAGACACCTCCTGCTGTGGGCCAGATCTCAAAACAAGATCAAACAAATATACCTGCATCCTAAGGACTGATACTCTAAATGGGTATGGATCACCTTTAGGAAGCCAGGAGTCACCACCCCCCTGAAGCGCCCCTGTTCCTTATGCATGCCTGCTTGCCACGTGACTTGCTTCCTCATCGTTCCCGATTTAATCAGTTTTACCTGAATAATTAATCTTACTGGTTGACCATAATTCTGTCCCACCTTATGCTCACTTTGCCAGTTCCCAGGTTTTCCCCACCTTGGTCTCATCTCACCCCATGGTTTTACTCTATAAAAATCCCTAGAAAAGACAGAGTCTTTGGCAACCTACTCAGGACCCCTTCTGTCTCTCTCTCAGACAGAAGCTTTCTCTCTCTCAATGGATATTTCTGCTCTTAACCTCCGTTGTTCCTAAAATTCATTCTTTGATTTTAGATAACATGAACTTGTACCAGACATACAGTAGATCGGGAGATTCATTCCCCTATATCACTTCCACCTTCTCTGCTCTGAACCCGAGACCTGGGGAGGGCAGGGGGCATGGTTGTCTCCCCCACGTCCAGCTCCCCCTGCCGATGCTGCAGGGATGCTGCAGGGGTGGTGGTGAGGTGGCCACAGACCTGCCCTTTGCCCCTTCACACCCGGGTGGGGACCACATCCTCTGCTCCACTGACCCGCACTCTGCTTAAATGTTCCAAGCCTCACTTCTCTGTCAAAGGGAGACTAACGCTTTGCAACCCTCACGGTTTGGTGTAAGTGATGTGCTGAGCTCTATGCCTGATACTTAGTTGCTCTTATTATTTCTAATTTAAATAATGATGAGGATTTAATTATATTTTAAATTTATAACTTTGAGTTCCGTAATTTGTCATTTAATTACAGTTATTTATGGATGTGCATTGCCTCTTCCACGTGGCACCAGCCCCAGGAACGAAGGGACTGGATTGTTTTTAATCTGCAAATATAAAGAGCAGAGTAAGTTCTCAGTAAAACGCAGAGCAGAGCGTGTGGTCCGAGAGTGAGAACTCTGCCCTGGAGTGCTTTGTGGGACCAAGAGGCATTCGGGTGAGGGAAAGTGGTTGGACCTCCTGGGGACCACCATATCTTCCCTTTCTAAACCTCTACCCAATGAAGACTGAATGGCCATACATTTCTGTTTGGTTTAACTATTCCTTCAGTTGAGTCACAGTTTTGCAGCACTGACTCTGGGACAAATCTCCATTTTCTGCCCCCTCTGTCACATTCAGACCGCCCCTGCCTACTCCCAAGGTCATGACAGACATAACTAATGGATAGCAGCATCCAATCATTTTTCAGCCTTTCAGCTGCTCATCATCTTTGGCTTAGACCTTGGATTCCTGGGTGGGTCCAAGGCTGCCACGAATCTCAGAAGTTTATAATTCTCCTTGCAAAATCTGACCATGCCTCGATTCTTTTCTCTTTTCTTTGTGGAAGTTATTTCCTACTAATTACTGGAAAGATTAGCAAATTGTTAGATGTTAGGTATTAGGAACCAAGAGTTAAGCATTTGGAAGATAAAAAGTGGAAAGGACAAGTCTCCAGCTTTATCTACTAACATCTGGAAGGAAGGTTTTAGAAGGGGCCTGAATTTTGGCTTCTGATAATGGGGTTATGCATGATTCTGAATTTTTGCTTTTACAAAATCTGTATTAAGAGCCAGGCATGGTGGTACACTCCTGTAATCCCAGCACTTGGGAGGCTGAGGCAGGCGGACTGTGGCAAGTTCCAGACCAGCTTGGGCTACGAAGTGAGCCCAAGGCCAGCCAGAACTGCATAGTGAGACCCTGCCTCAAAAAGACCCCCCCAAAAAAAATCTGTATTAAGAATGATTTACTTTTCTAAGTAGGAAACTACATTTTATTTAAAAATTTTATAACAGTCACTCAGACTTGTGACCATGCCCTTTTGCATCTTTTGAGCAATATGCCATATAAAATACTACCTACAAAATAAATAAGTTAAAAGGTTGGTTTCTGTACATATGAAATAATCCCCTTTTCTTTAAAGACATTCCCCAGAACAGAGTTTTTCTTAATTAAAAAATAAAAAAACCAGACATGGCGACATAAGCTTATAATCCCAGCACTTGGGAGGCTGAGGCAGGAGGATCACCATGAGTCTGAGGCCAGCCAGGGCTACATAGCAAGACTCTATCTCAAAATAAAGTATTCCACCAAGATGATGGGGAAGGCAGAACATCATTCAGCACTGGAAGCATGTTCCCGTGGGGGAAGGGGGACTCAATTTTAAAAAAATCTGGGATCCAGGACAGCCTTGGATAGATAGTCTGGATAGAGATAAATTTACCCTGCATCAAACAAAATTTGAACTTTAGCCCCACACATGCAAGGCAGCTTTTATACTTTGACATTTAGTTTTGTGCGATTTTTCTTAGGAAGAGCATTCCCTAGCCATTTGCCCAAACTGTCTCAGCTTCAGACCCCAGCAAATCTGGCTCTGCTGGCCCCAGGTGGCCTTGTTTCCTGGGCCCACATCCACGCAGAGCCCTGGTGGTCACTGACCGGAACCCACCGGGCCATGTTTTTCTTCCAGGGCACCTGACGAATGAAGTGACCTTTGCTTCTCAGCCCCCTGCCCAAGCCCTGTGGACAGCTGGGGAAACGCTTTCTGGAAGCTGATGGTCCTTACGTTAAAGACGAAGCAAAATCTTCACTGTGGTTGCAGACCCCTGCCAAATCCTCTGTCCATCACCTCTGTCCACCATGAGGGCGGGAGGAGCTGACTCTTACTCTCCCCTGGGAGATCAGGTCTTCTAGGGTGTGAGTCAGTGGGCCAGGGGGTGCGATTTTCCCTCAAGGGCTTCTGGGTAATTAGTCACTGTTTCCTGCTGTTGACTTCCCAGAGGCAGCAGGCCAGCCTTGGGCCCTGAGGGTGAGGGGGATTAGGTCAATTCCTCACAGGAATGAAAGCAGCTGGGTGAACAGTCTCTGCCAGACAGAATCCAAGGCTCACAGGAAGAAAGGAAGCCGAGTACTGGGCCTGGACTGCAAAGCCCGCAGACCTTAATGGGGTGAAACTCGAGTGGCCTGAGAGTGCTCCGTGGAGCCGGGTGGTGGCTCTGTCACTCTGGTTGTTGGTGGAACGTGGGAAGCGCTGGCCTGGTGTTGTTTCCCCCCGCCCTGTGGGAGTCTCAGGTGACCGAATGGTCTCGTTGTTGCTGATCAGACATGCCAGTGGTCCTTCCCCTTCGGAGAGGTGATTTCACACCCTCCCGGCTGTGCATCGCCCCCTCGGAGTGACTGAAGACTCAGCAAGAGATGAGCTATGATTCTGGGAGCAGGGCCTCTTCCGCCGAGTCATCAGCGGTGCCTCTCCTTGGCCTCGACCCTCAGGCCTCAGGTGGGACCACGGGTTTTGCTGTGGCTCCTTCTCTGCTGTGTGGAATGGAGCGGGCCACAGAATCTCTTTTGGTCCCAGCAAGTGGTCAATGATGTCCCTGTGGGGTGCTCTCAGGGGCTTTGCTGGTCCCCAAGGTTGGTGGTGAACAGATGACGATTCTCACAGGGCCCTTACCAGGGCCTGCGCATTTTACAGACATTCTTAAAGATTTCAGTGAATCCTCACCACGTTTTGGGTAGTGGACCCTGTTATTCTTATTCTGCAGCCTTAGAACCTGAGTTCAGGAAGCCACAGTCTTGGTTAAGAGTGTTCCTGGCTGACCCCAGCACCCCGGTGTGTGGTCCCTGACTCTCGCTGAGAAACCTGGGCCGGGCCACCGGTCCTGGAGCTGAGGTCTCCTAAGTGGGTGGGACTGGACCGAAGCCTGCCCTGGTGGGGGGCTCACCACATGACGGTGAGTAAACCCAAGAAAGCAGGTCTGGGCAGGAAGGGAAGGCTCCAGGAGCAACCAGCATGTCTGTGACTCAGTCACGCTGTTCGAGAATGGGCCTCTGTGATTAGACGCAGGCAGACATTAATTAGGAGGAAAAAGGAAATAGCAGATTATGGGCTGGTGGGATGACCAGGGGTTGCGTTACAGCCTGCCTGGAGCCCAGAGAGGCCTGCAACCAGGTCGCAAACCCCACGGCTGGTTTATTAACAGGGGAAAAGTGGCCATCGTGGGCAAGAAGAAAGAAGAAAGCTCTGAAGAAAGAAAACAGTGCTTGTGCAAGGGGACCAGGAGAAGCAACCGAGCAGAGCCGGGAAGGCCCTGGGGAACATGCACGTTTGGGTTTCTGTGACCAAGAGCTCGTGGTCAGGGACGATGGACAGATGACCACTAAAGTCTACTTCAGCTCTAATCCCCCAGACTGGACTCATACTGCATCGATCTACCAGATTTCTTTCCCAGGGTAGTGAACATTTATATATGGTTACAATGAATTTTCTTTTTGACTTTCAGAAACAGTTTAAGAGATGTCATGCTACAGTGTATTAGGAACACATGGGTAGGAATGTTATATACTAAATTACTTTCTGGAAGATGAGGTTGTCCTCAGGAGTCAGACAAGACCATGAGTGTCAAAGAGGGCTTTGAAAATTGCAGTCGTTATAGATGGGGGTGGTAGCACACTAAGCAGGAGGATTGCTGCGAGTTCAAGGCTGGCCTGGGCTACAAAGTGAGTTCAAACCCAGACTGAACTTCATAGAGAGACCCTGGCTAAAAAAAAAAGAAAGAAAGAAAATTTTTTATGTTGGCAGTTGTTATTAATTAGTCACGTGCAGCAGCTGGGATAGTACTCTCCATGTGGAGAGCAACCTCATTAGTAACTGCAGTAACTTCCACAGATGAGTTTTCCCTTGTGTAGAAAGACGCAGAGTTTTCCCTTGTGTAGAAAGACACTTACACATTTTAGAAGGCAAAACACTCAGCAGGTTGTGACAACAAAAAAAAAGTTTTACAGGGTCATAAGAATGGGTAGGAACATCGAAGGTGACCTTCAGTGCGCACAAAGCCAAGGTGTGTTCAGGGCAAAGTAACTCCAGGAAAGTGTGAACTGACTGACTCTGACCCACCCAGTATGCACGGGAGGTGAATTTCTGTCTTTGCAGCCCTTTTCCGTCCTGACTCTAGTTTGGGCAAGACCACAAAGAAGGTATCTAAAATAACTCTAGCGCCTTGGAAATCATGTAGTCTGCTGACTGCTGGAATCTTACAGATGAATAAACTGACAGCTAAGTAGTTTTCGAGGTCCAGCAGCTATGTAGAGAACATGTTCTATACAAGATGAAACACATTCGTCTGCCTTCCGTGATACTAAAGCACCTGGGGAATTTCCAGAACCCTCTTAGGTTAATGAGGTTAATGAGGCAGAAGCCTGCCAAATGCACCCTAAAATGTCCTATTGCAGACAAAACACTGAGATGGATAGACAGATACCCTGAGACTGGTCAGATTTTTCCAAATAACCTATGTAAGCAGTTCCTAGTCAATCAGCTAGGGCTTCACGGTGAAATCATGCCTGGGTTTACTACCAGCATATTCATAATAGCCCAGATGCCTGTTAGTTAGAGGAGGAGTAAATCTTCCTTTTGGGATGAGGCAGGGAATGATCAGCAGACGCAGCTCCTGAGCTCGAGAGGCCTTTAGATTTCCTCCCCTCTGTGTTAAGTAGAATCAGCTGGCACGGGGGCTGCCCCCTGCAGCTTCAGCTATACCTGAGAAGACAGCAGCCAGCAGCGGGAGCATTGGCACCCTCAGCGTGACTCCCGGTGACAGCCTGCTCTGTGTCCCCGTCCCCGGCTGAGCCTTCCAGGCCTCCTCACGCTCAGGCCTACGCACTGCAGTCTCTCGACCCCTACATCAGACCTGCGTGCTGTGAGCTGAACGCTTGGTCTCCGTCTCTTGCGACCAGGCCAAGCCCATGCTTCAATCATTTCCAGTCATCCTGATTTTGTCGATCACTTTAATTAGCCATCTGACGTTGTTTCCACCGTTCATGTGGAATTTCATGGAATTCTCCATAGCTGTGATGCTTAAAAATCTTCAGCCCACCTGAGAGCTTGTCTGTGTCACAGCCGGTGTGAAAGCTGCTGGCCTTCCAAGGGGGTGACAGCCGGAAGTCCACTCCCATGGCAATAAGTGTACTGTGCTCTCAAGTTCAAAGAACCCAAATGAGGCAGGCAGCAAAGCAGAGGACGACCCGTTTTGGTCAGAAGAACGCTATCGACATGGCACACGTGAGGGGGCATGTGGCAGTGTCTCCTTCCTCTACTGGTCCCGGGAAGGATGCCGTGCACGCAGAGAAGCAGCAGGCAGCGGCCACGGGAGCTGGTCTTTGCTCCAGGGCAAACCAGTCACGGCCACATCTGGATGTTACAAGTAAAGCAGATAAAAGACTCTGCACCTCTGGATGGGCGGGGAAGCCGTGGAAACTTCTAGGCAAGCAAGAAGCCTGGGAAGGACTGACCGCAGGAAGGCAGAAGGTGAGGTGGAAGTTTGTGTGCTGCTCACGTTTGAGAGTGCAAGGACTGGCTGAGGGCGTGGGGCCGAGCTTCCTGGTATGCACCGTGGCTGTGTCCTGGAGTCTCGCTCTGGCTAAGACACCTGTTGGCATCGGAGGAGTGTTTGCTCCGATGCACTGTGCTCGGCCGCCCGGCAGGTTGGTGAGCGTTGGCAGGATTATGACTGTGTAGATGGGAAATTTGGCTCCTCGGGCCCCAGTCCAAGCTTGCAGGCGGCATCAGCAGAGCTCACCGCACAGGGGTCAGGGGTGCACACCAGCTGGGGGGAGCGGCAGCCTGGGACATGCAGACACTAACGCCACAGCCCTAACGTCAGGAGGGACAAGTCATTAGAGGACCAGAAGTCTAGTAGGTGTGCCTGTGCTTGGCTTTCATCATGATCTTTTTAACACAGAGTAGTGCTTTTGGCAAATTTTTTTCAAGCCAAAAATGAAAGCTTTGGATTTTCAAATGGGGTTATTTGCCTTTCATCTGTGTTTTCTCCACTGCTCTATTTTCTGACCCATTACTTTCATCTTTGAAACCTGTCACTGTGACTCTCGTATCAATGTAATCATGACTTAAAAGGCTTTTCGCTTTTGGGAGGTCAGAAATGTTTAATATCAGGCAATTTAAGTGATTTTATTTGTATTGACCTCATATTTGAGAGTCCCATAAGAACTACTGTGAAATCAATTGCTTGAAGAAATGAGCGCTTATTTATTTTTTACCCAGATGAGCAGAATATTTGAGGGTCCTAGGAGCAGGGGGAAGTTGGGAAGCTGGTCAGAACCTGGGTCCCCAAGAGAGAGGGCAGGGGAGGGGTGGGGAGGTGGAGCCAGGGAGAAGGACCACGTCCACACGGTCTTGGACCACTGGCTTTGTTACAATAGATCTTTGTTACAATAGATCAAATCTGCTCTGCCAGTTACCAGCTGTGAGGGGCTCAGCAAATCCTGCATTTTCTTGGGGCCTTGGTTTCCTTGTCTGATGAATGGGCTTGTAGGACTATGGGGAAGGTGGGAGAAAAGAGCTCAGTTCCTAACGTGTTGAGTACCTGAGTACTTAGCATGAGTTAGCAGCAAGTGCGTGTGGTCTAGAGAGGGAGTGGGAAGTGCCCGTATGAACGGGCCATGTGTGAGACTGACCGGCCCTGAGTAGCCACATCAAAGACAAGCCGGGAGTCCTGGTGCTTCCAGCCTCCCGCACTGCTGCAGCCCCTGCCCGGCCTCTGGCATGGCTGCTCTGGCTGGGAGGAGGGGGTGACTGTCCCTGGGTGCGTGGCACGAGCCTGTGTATGCAGTGAGTCTGTAGGGGAGTTGCTTGTGTAACCCGTCATCCCAGGCAGAGGAGACGGCACAGGGGGACCAGCTGTGGGGACGAGGGTCTGGCTTCCCACCCTCCCCACGTGTCTGCTGATGCATGACCTTCCTGGTCCCCTGCATCGCATCAGCCCACTTCTCTGTGCTTCCATACCTGCTGATGAGGGGCTATGGTGCTCGCGCCCAGAAAGAGACCAGTGACATGGTTCTGAGAGGCTGGAGCCCAGAGGGCAGGCCTGGCCCCAGCCTTTGTCCTGGGCAAGTGGCTCTCAAGACCCCAGGGGAAAGACACCCTCACTTGGCAGAGGTTTTATGTCACAGTCCCTTCTTCCCTGGGGCATGGTCCCTGGCTACTGTTCTCTCGCTCCAGGTAACATGTCAGCAGAGCTGCTGCAGTGGGGACCTCACCTGGGAGGGGCAGGTTGGAATCAATCGCTTAGATGCTCCTAGAAGACTTCAAATGCCGGGGAGTCTGCAGCCTTCTGGGGGCCACTCAGCAAGGCGGAGATAGTTGACTGACTGTGCAAATGCTACTCAGTGCTCTGAATCATTCCTGGGACTTGTCTTGGACAGGCGGAGCCCAGCAAGGAGCTGAGCTGCCCTGGGAGGGTGTCCTCTACACTCACCTGCAGGGCCCAGGGCACAGCCGGGCTCCCCCAGGCTTCCCTGGGAGGAGCAGGTAACTGGGGCCACTGCTGGGCC
>PVJX010043347.1:0-13716 GCA_004027295.1 Dolichotis patagonum
GAAAATAAGAAGAGGAAGAAGAAAGAGAAGAATGGAGGACAAGGAGGAGGAGGAGGAGAAAGGAAATTTTATTTTATATTCTGCTATGTAGTCAATACTTTTTTATCCTTACAATACTTGCATGAAATGAGTAGTGTTATTATCATTATTTCTATATCAGAATATTGAAACACAGAGCAGTGAAACAACTTGTGCAAGACCACATGCTACGTAAGTGACACATTTAGGTTTGGAACCCACATGGTTTGATTCCAATGATTTGGCATTACTATAAACAGTGTGTCTCAAAAATACGAGAGGGAGAGAGAGAGAGAGAGAGAGGGAGAGAGAGAGAAATAGACAAGAAAGGGGAAGAAGAGGAAGAAAGGAAAGTAGGAAGAGACAGGAGATTTTAGTGAACAGATATAGAAAATTAAAAAAGGCTAAATTTTTTTAGGAAACAAAAGGTACTGATATAGACTGAAAATAAAAGTCATTTGATAAGTACAGTATGAGTTATATGGATGAACAATACTTCATTGGGAAATCAGCTAAGAATCCAAAAACTCAGAATTAGAAGTACAAATATGAGAATTATCAACATGGATCTGGGTTTGATGAAAAAATAAGCAGAAGAATCTGGAAAGCCAAGAAGACTGTGACCAAAGTCAATAGATTCCCACTTTTGCAGGGAGGTATGAAAAGGGAATGAGACTGAGTTACTCAGAACAGAGGATACAAACTTAGCACTAACTTTGGGTTGCAGGTAGGTTGTGAGTGACAGACACATTCCTTTAGGTGATTTGATACAGTAAGATCAGAAGCTGTGTGAACCCTGAGTCCCACTCCTGTATGGAGACAAATGGCTACTTTATCAGTTCTGACCTGTTCGGGTGGGGAGATATGTTCTCACCGGTGTCCACCGTCCAGCCCCGGGAATTCATTTGCTGTGGCTTCACCTCCCACCCTCGTGTGTTGCCCAGCACATGGGAACCCTGTTGTAACTCCTGCGTTAGAAAGATGCAAGAGGACATACAAAAACTCTGAGATATAATTCCAAAGAATGTGTTTCGAGGAAAGCAGATAATCACAGACTCATACTGTTTTTAAAAAAATTAGGAAAAAATGCAGAAGCAAAGCTTTTGAGATATAGCACATGGCAATTACAAAACTCACATTCAGTGAAAAGAGCATGCCTTGCAGGTTGGGATTAAATAAAGAATGGGAAGTGAAGAAATAAAAATGAGACCTAGTTTTTGTTTATGTGTATTCTTTAAAAATGTTTGATAGTGAAGGAATAAAATGACTAATTTCTTGAGGCTTTTTTTTTTGCTCTGCCAAGATAATACTTTTGTTTCTACCCCTCCTGATCATCAATTTACTCATTTATATAACTGATGAACCTTACTCAATCCTTCTCACTTAAGGTCAGATCCAATGTAATCGCAGTAGGAAAAATTCAAGAGCCATGGGAGTTATTACTGTTGAAATAAAACAATATGTTTCTAGACATATAATTTTGAATGTATTGTTTTTCTCCTTTTGTAAAGTTTTACTTTTATTTCTTTCCCTTCTCTCTGTCTCATACATACGCATTTCACATTTTTATTATACATTCTAATACATGGGTTTTTGACATTTTAATGTCTCTGAAATTAAGGAGTGTCTTAAAACTGGTAACACAGCAATACGTAACAATACTCATAATTTTCTAATAGAGTCCATTTCCAGAAGTACATTGAAGGAAAAGTGTCTATGACTGCATTGCAAATAATCTCTGTCTCTTGGGCCCAGGAGATAGAATTTGAAGGGAAAATCAGATGAAATATTTGTATTTAATCAATTTCCAAACAGTTTGAGGTGGCTCAATTTTAAATGCCTGATTGATCATAGTAGTTATTTCCAAGTTGGAATAAATAACTGCTTATTGGCTTCAGAGACAACAGTGATACTCAGTCTGAGATATGTGTTTTTGCTTTTTTCTATAATAAAATTGACAGGTCCAAGAAACTGTATGGGGAAAAAAATCTTCTGCTATTTTAAGATACTGTCAATCTTACTAACTGCTGTTTTGTGGCATCATTAATCAGTCGTCTGGATACGGAGAAGAAAGGGAAGGAGACCTGCAAAGCATTAATGTGCCTTGCTTCTGCACAGCTGCAAAGACAGATTTCCTCCGCGGTTACCAGTGCGAGATCAGCCACGCGGTCCGTGAGTGTTGGAGCGCACCCTGCAGCTTTTCAAATCGCAAAGGGACTATCACTGCCATTGCCTGTGCATTCTTCAAGGTGTGTGTGTATTAGTTATTACCAGAAAGTTTGTACTTTACCACATGATTAAAATCTGAAACATACATACATATATATATATATATATATATATATATATATATATATATATCAACTATATAGTACTAAACTTTAATTTAAATTTTATAGAATGAAAAAAGATAATGCTAACATGCTGGTGTATATATAGTAGACATAGATATTTGCATTTTATAGAGAATGTCTACAAGTTAAACAAGATCATGCAATCTGATTTGATTCCATAGATCATGATAAGAATTAACACTCTAAACTTTATAAAAAATTTCCACATCTATTATGTTATTCAAACTTGGAAACTTTTCTGAGGAAAATAACGATGCCAGTTTCAATGTTACAGTACCGTTAAAACAGTAAAAAAGCTGATTCCAGTTGTATTTTGTCTCTTTATTATTTTTATCAAGCTTGAATAATGTGTTCTGCATTTTAAGACTTTAAAATCTTGGATTTTATGCATTTTTCTCTCTTCTAGAATTTGGGAAATTGTTAAAAACAAGACAAATCTACAAAAAACCAGATTTAAAATATGGAAAGCTAGATATATGGTGAATAGTTTTAAGACTGCCAAATGAATGCCTGGGAAAGCTGTGCTTTCTAAAGGGGTTCTTTCACCACTTAATATTCAAGGTTCTATCCACCTGACAAGACAGAAGAATATCTCACTCATCTGTCCAAGGCTAATCTTCCAAATTTTAATAATTTTATTACTCTTTAACAAGATCTTTTAAAACTTTTCAAAGAATATTTGTATTAATTAGTCCTAATCACATGTCAGCTTGAAGTCAAAGAGTTTGAGTAGTTTTAATTTATTTGAAATAAAGTGCATCTGCTCTGACAGGAATACATGAGTAAGAGTCCCTTCCTTCCTTGCTAATCTCAAATCTGTAGTTATAAAAATCCGTCATGGAAACATTGACTCCCCATGTTTGACAATTAAAGGAGAAAGAAATGGCAACGTGCGCACAGGTAAAGATGCTTGGTTCGGAGGAATGTCCTCGAGGGACTCAGAGTAACTTGTACACCTCCAGTAACTTAGTTTGGTAAATGGAGAGTCACTCAAAAATCTCACCTATTATAAAGTCTTCACTGTCTAAAATCTGTATGTTGTTCTTACGAACAAAAACCATGGAAGTACCTGAGCAAGAGTCTGAGAATAAAAAATAAATTTTCAAATAAAGACCAAATAAAAGACATCTAAATAAAGACCACAAGAATTTTGAGAATTAGGAAGAATTAGGAAAGAGAAATGGGGATGAGAAGAAAGGTCTAGAGGAATTTGTTTTATTCTTAGCTAATTTGACTTCGATACATTCATAGAGCTTGCAAGAGTAAATAGTGATAAATGCAGAAGGAAATTAAAAAGCTGCATTAAAATTGTATTAATGAAATCTAGTTGTTGAAATCATTAATGTATTTCAAATGTGACCCCTGGTGAATCACATAACATTTTCCTCATCTTTCAAATCAAGTTAATGATATTTCCTATGTTGGTATATTTTTGAGGCGCTTACTATATAAAAAGAAAGACTTCACATAATAAATCCTCAATAACTAGTCAGTATTATTATGTCATTTAGTATTTTAATATCCAGGTATTATTTCTTGAGACGTTTGAGTTTTAAGGAAAAGATGATACAGTGAGCTCTGCTATGTTACTTAGTGTGGTTATGCACATCCTTACAGTTATTTTGTGAGAAATTATAAACTGTCTTTAAAAGGGTCTATTTCTTTCATTGTAAGTGTCTGTAAATCTATCCCCAAAGGTTTACTAGTTTCCTTGCTCTGTAAAAAGAAGTGCTTGGGGGAAATTATATTTCCTTCTTGGAATTTTGGAGCTTGATTTAAGGAGTCTGCCAGTCAGCATCACCTGTTTTCCCTCGGTCCTGGCACACAGCACTTGCATTGGTTTCCAAGGCAAAGCATTCAATAATCTGTATGCAAAGTAGTATTTTTACATAGTTCTGAATGTCATATCCAAATGTAAAGCTGCCTGTTGCCTCAAGTGTGAAATTTTTTCTCATTTAAATTTTATGTTTCTTTGCAACTAGTATTGCTGGTATTTGGGGACCGGACCATGGAGACATATGACAACTGGTTAAAACCAGTAATCATTGTGACCTTTTCCACTGTTGCTTTCCTCCATGAAGAAGATAAGCAGTAAATCTGCAAGGGTCAGAGGAAGAGAAAAGTTTTTTTCTTTTTTTGTCTTGATGATATTTTGCAATCTTTCTCTAAGTTGTAGGTTTTCCAATATGCGGTGAATACAAGTGTTTTTGGAAACCCTGTGTTTCTTTTATCATTTGAATTCAAATATATATATTAGATTAGATACTATGGATTTTCAGGTTTCTTTGCTTGTGGAATGTGTCGGCAATTAGAGTTTCATTTCTAGGATAAAACAATGTTAGGATGTTTGTCTTTGTTCACATTCAGCCTGACCAATGGTCACAGCTGGTACCTTCCATAATGTTTTAAAGATACTGGTAACTTTTTTATTGCATTTCTCTTTTTGAGCTTTTGTGGGTGACTTCAGTTCAAGGTACCAATTAAGAATGAGCAGTGAGTTGAGTTTGCCAACCCGTGAAGCAACCTACTTTTCATCTGGATCTTATGCCTAGATTGCATTTTATCTTTCACTGCTCTTCTTTAATAGATGTTTCTCCTTTGAACAACCTTTTTAATGCAGAGGGTCAATGGCAGAAAAGTAGTATCTCTGCAGTTAGAAGCAGACCTCTTATTTAGGTAAAGTACGATACCAGAAGCCTGCATTTCTAATACCATTAATGATAGTAATTTCATGGGGTACTAAGAACTGCAACTCATTTGAGACAGCAACAGTCATAATGATGGCTATAATGTAGGATCAGAAAAGGAAGGTAAAGAATACTGCTCTTAGGTAAGTAACTTATTCACCATAATATTGAAGGGAATGGTGTAGCTAAAACTGAATGCCCTAAAATTTAATTGCCCTAAAATTGAATGCCATAAAAAAGTAACTTATTTCTCCAGAGTTGATGGATAGACCAGGCTGCCCAGCTGTATTGACCTAGGTCATTGACCTGACCTAGGTCAGGATCTGTTGGACTCTCTCTTACACCTGCAGTGAGCTGTAGCTGCCTGGTGCAAAGTGGCCTTTGAGGACCTAATGTCTAAGTACATCATTACCTGTGCAGGCTGTGGGTCAAAGTCAGCCAGACGGCTAGCACAGGGTCAAGGGGTAGAGAAATAATCATCACATTTCATGCAAATCACATGGCAAAGGAAGGCATCGAGGATAGATGGATAACTGGGGTTGGTTTTACAGTCAATCCACCCTGGTTACTTTCCCAGGTTTGGGGGACAATATTGATGATCGCTCCTATTCCAGATCATTACCACCCACTCAAGGCAACCTCCACAGTTCAAAAATGACAAGTGAGGATTTGAGTGATCGCTCCTCCTCAGAAAGTTATCTGTTAGCATTTTACAAAGATAGCTAGACAATTTCATATTGATTTTACTGTGGATGCAGTTTCTTCATTTAACAGTCTTGATTTTTAAAATAGCATCTCCTTAAAATGTTTCTTTTCTTTTTATTTTATATGTATGTGTATATGCATGTTTATATATATTTATATGTATATATATGGATGTATATATGTTTATATGTATATATGTTATTAAATCCCTACTTTATTTCTGCCTGCATGTTTGTGTCTTTGGTGTTCTCTGGTATTCTGTTGTACTACCTTATGATCACTTTCTGAGATGCTGATTACTCTAAAGGTCACTATCCAGTGGAGGAGATACTACCTGCCTCCCTGGAGGCACCTAATTATTCTGTAGAACAAAAAAAGAAAAAAAGAAAAAAACCTAGGTGAGGATGTTAATAAGCATATTTATGCATCCCTTTGGGGGTAGCTCTGATAGAAAATCCCTAGGCCCAGCTATAGGGGACTCAAAACCCTGGCCCACAGTGTTGCACTGGGAGCAGCTGCATTTGTAATCCTCCATCAGCTACACTGTTGTCATGTCCATTAAGAATTTAATGAGGACCAACAGGCCTCGGTAATGTACAGAACACAGAAGCAGCCACGTCCTCCTTTCGGCAAGCTGTTACACGACTTCAGAGCTGCTGGTATGCAAGAAGAACTGAGACCTCCCCGTTTTTACTTACATCATAAATCTAAACACAGCCTTCACTTTGGGGCTCATATTATTAAGAGGAGACTACAGAGGAAAAATAAACCCCGTTTGGTAAAGTAAATGGTATGACTGCTGCTGGGGCTACCCACGGTTTATTACTGCTGTATGTTATTTCCAGCAGTACTTATAACAGTGATCAGAAGGGACCTTTAAAGACTTGTTGATACCTCTTGGGCAGTTTCAGAATAACACAGTTTATAAATAATTCTGCCTACGTATCTTATGTCTTCAGGATTCCTGCTGCCTTGTTTTGTTTGTTGCGAGTGTATTTGCATGAAAACAGGTTATTTGGATATCTGTCCTTTGAGAGCTATTGCTTATTCTTCGCTCCAAGTCAGAAGCATGTTTTCTATTCCACAGTTATTTCTGTAGTCAAGTGAAGATTTGTGAACTGTAGTGAAGGACACAACCTGGGAACAGATGAAGATCTAAACATCTAATGTGATCTTATTTGGATTTGCTGTATTTTCTTCTTTTTAAAACTTGTTTATTGTTAATTAAGGTTCAAAATTGATTGTTTGGACTCAATTTATTGGGTGTGGAAGGGAAATGTTTTCATTTGAATGACATTTAATGGCACAACCAGAATGTGTCTCATATAGCTGTGACTATTCTGCTTGCAGAAGTTGTGTGTCAGAATCAGGAAAAAATATTTGATTCTGATGAATTTCTATTATTTTAATTTTCTGAGATATTTAAAATAGGAGTGTCTATATTCATGTTTCATTGATTATCTTTCCCATTTTGAGGAAAGAATTAGAGAGCCTGGAGTATATAACGAGACCAATTCTCAAAAAAAAATACATATATATATATATCAGATCTCCTAATGTGCATACAATTAAACTAAGAAACTAAGAAACTTCTATTTGGAAATTAGAAACAAAAGTATTTACCAAGCCATGTAGAAAGTATCTGTACAGTTTTACTTTCATGTTTTTGAAAGAATAGTCATTGGAATTCCTGTTAAAAATACAAATTTTTGGCCTTTCATCAATCTTGCTGAATCAGAATCTCTGAGAGCAGAGAAAATGTATCTCCATTTTAAGTCATTTCCCTAGGTATTTCATATACATAGCACAGTTTGAGAAATACTGCTAAGCCTATCTCTTACATAAACTTGATTATTGGGAAGCTATATACCAGGGCCTCACTAATTTACTTCCCTAGAGAATTGTCTCCATGGCACAATGATTTACTATTCTGTACTTGATTTCTGTCAAGCATCAGTGTAAGAAATGTTAACATGTAACGTGAATCTGTAACTTTAAGAAACTATCATCAAATTACACTTCATATGTTGTTCAGAATCCTTAGAAATTCATGATACATTTCTTTTTAACTTAACAGCATTTTGCATCATAGCATACATTAAAAAAAATCACAAGCACCCAGCATGATCAATTTTTCAAATTTGTCATGAAACATCTATGTCACCACACTCAGAGTAAGGAGTAGAAATACTAATACCCTACCAGCCTCATGCAAGAGTCACCATCTCACTTCCATCACTGGACTCTGCTACATGCAGGGTTTAGTTTCTTTCTCTAAATGTCTCTTTCAGATTCATCTATAATATTACTCATATTTGTATTGAATTCATCCCTGTCCTTATTTAGCATCTTGTGATGATTCCACAATTTTCCATTCCATCCTTGATGAATGTATTTTTTAATTTCTGCATAACAATTTAAACTAATTTGCAACTAAAGTTGCACCATAATAGAATGAACTTTCTCTCAGATTGTTTCTAAGCACAAGAAAGGGGTGGTGAATTAACTCGGGGCTTTGGTCTTGCATTTTCTCATGAGAGCATGTTCAAACTGCGAACTAGATTTTCTGTAGACTTGCCAGAGACAATGTGCCTTACTCCTGTGGAGGTTGACAGGGGGTTTGGTGCCCACCTGGGGCTCTAAACATGGCTTCACATGACATGGCAGCTGGTCATTGCAGTGACTATTGGAGTACTTTTCAATTTTTGGCTAATATGAACAGTGCTCCTTTGAACATTCTTTTACATATGTTTCATTAGTAAATCAAGCATTTCTGCTAGGCATAAGAGTGGGTTCTTACATCATATGTCATACAGACATTTACCTTTAATGAGAAGTCACCAAGGAGATTTCTGAAAGTACTTGCATAAATGTATATATACTTTTACAAGGAAGCCTCTAGTTGCTCTATCCTTGAACTTAATAGAGTGTATAACTTTCATTTCAGCCTTCTGAAATGGAATGAGTAGTGTAATGTGATTTCGAGTTACACTCCTTGATAATTAATAGTGTTTACTTATTTGGGTACATTTATCATCAATGAAGTGTTCTCTCTTGTCAAATTCCTATGCTAGCATTGTGCCTTTATTTATTTATTTATTTATTTATTTATTTATTTATGTTACTGGGGATCGAACTCATGACGGCACGCTTGCAAGGCAGGTGCTTATGCCCCTGATTCAGATCCCTGGCCCTGTGCCCACTTTTAAAGTAAGTTGTTTGCTTTTGATTACTGTTTGGTACAAGTTCTTTCTATGTTCAAATCATGGTCTTTTGTTCTTTCTATGTTCAAATCTGATTTGTATGAATAAATTTCACAAATATTCTCTCACAGTATGGCATTTCACTTTGTTATTATTATTTTCCAATGAACAGAAATGTTTAGTTTCAGTATGATC
Organism: Dolichotis patagonum; assembly: GCA_004027295.1. Classification (NCBI taxonomy): domain Eukaryota; kingdom Metazoa; phylum Chordata; class Mammalia; order Rodentia; family Caviidae; genus Dolichotis; species Dolichotis patagonum. The sequence continues at coordinate 9,163 of PVJX010043347.1, forward strand.
AAATATCATATCTTTTCTTTTCTCTTCTTGTTTAACTTTTTGAGTTCTGCTAAGAATCTGCTGCGTACTTAAAGTAAAGAATATGTTTGCTTATGTTTTCTTCCAAAAGTTTTATTGTCTTATCTTTTACATGCAAATCTACAAATCTTTCTAGTTACATAGATAATATACATTATATATAATACATATGTATCAATTGCATGACTTGCCTAAGAATTTAAATGCAGTTTTGCAATTATTAGCCATTGAGTGTAGTGTATCATGTCGTTAACAAAATATTACAAAATCATATGTACCTATTAGTAGATGTAAAAATTATATAGCAAAATTCAATATCCATTACATTAAAATACAGTCATACTTACAAATGTATACTTTCAACAAATGAGAAAAAGAACTTTTAGAATCTGATTTGTATGGATAAATTTTACAAATTTCAATGTGAATACCTAAGAGGTTGAATACTTATGTGCTTTTGAAAAACACATGCACATCCAGAAAGCACTTGTAGTGGGAGTCAAATGTTGGATCCATTCCCCGAGTTGAGAACAAGATAAGAGCCCTGCAGCCCTTCTCTCCAACCTCACATAGGTAGTCCAAGCCTGGGTAGTAAGCTACAGAAAAAGATTTCCTGAAAAGATAGGTGAAAAGTCACTATTATTCTCACATGACATGATTATTTGTCTAGAAAATCTTAATGAACCTACTAGAACTAATAAGTAACTTTAGCACAGTCACAGAATACTATATCAATAAGCAGACTAATTGTATTTTTAACATCTAAAGAAAACAAGTTGAAAATGAATTTTTAAAAGACACTATACTCACATTAAAGAATATCACACATTGACAATAAATTAGATATAAGATCTTACTGTCTCTAACTTAAAAGTATGAAATATTAGTGAGAGGAAGTAAGGAAATCCTAAGAAGTATATGCCATAGCTATAGATGGGAAGTTTCAATCAGAAGTAATTTTATAGTTTTACCCCAAATATAATTAAGATCCTTGCAGTTTTTTGAATCAATGAGCTTACTCTAAAATGCATTTGAAAAAGAAGAGAATCAAGAAGAGCCAAGACACTCTTTGAAGAATAACAATGGAGCTATAGATTTTTACTAGTCTATAACAGAAGAGTAATTAAATAAATATGTTATTGAATCAAATGTAGGTAAATACATCACTGAAGCAAACAAACAAACAAAGACTAGAAAATGACCCACTTAGAGAGAGGCAGTTGATGTACGACAGAGATCATCCTACAGTTGAGCGAATATTTAAAGTATTTTCAATACACATAGGTAGGTCTTTTGAATATTAATTTTGAAAAGAAAATTAATCCTGACCCTTACTTTATACCACATGTATGGCAAGAGTTTAATATTAATTCCAAAATTATATGTGTCTTTTCTTTTAAAACTACCATATTATTGTCAGTTAGGTAATTAGATTTATCTTCATGTATTTGTTTTTATTTTGTGTTGAGAGATTCACTGCAAAAACATGTCTGATTACAATAATTTTCTTTAAGATTTTGGACATTATTCCCTTTTTCATTTTATTGCATGGCAATTGTTTCTTCATCTTTGCTTTAATGCATCTATTTTATGGGTCCCTTCATTTTGTGTTAGATATTTTAAATCCTTTTTAGAAATAGACAGGTTATAAATAATGAATAAATCAATCATTGAAGCAAATTAAACTTCTCTAGAAATTTTTAAAGTTTGATTGAATTGTCAAAAAGAGTTATAACTCATGCAGTCATTCTAGTGATTATATTTTGATAAAATTATAGCTGTCCAACATCATATTACTAATACATATTACAAGTATAAATATTATATGGAATGTACTTTAAATGTTAACATGTGTCAGGATTAAAAATAAGTTCCCTTTCCATAAGGAATCTATGTTTAATAAACTTCATGTAATATATATCCAGGAAAAAAACTATTATTTTCTCTTTAGGAAAAATTGCCTGAATGTTGAAATAACATTCTCATATGCAAGGAGTATGTAGAAGAGAAGAAATAATTTTTTTCAAAGGTGGGAAGTGCAATGAGAAAAACAAAGTCTGTGAGTCAGAAACTTGGACCCTAGTTATTTGACCCCAGTTCCACCGCTTAGTGGCTGTGGGATCTTGTGCAACATGCTTAACCTTCCTTAATGGTTCGTATTTAAAATAGGATAACAATATCTAGCTCGTACAGGTTTGGCTCTGACTGTATAGCTGACACTGATTTACTTGCAGAGTACAGTTGCTCTACATTTTAATATTCTAAACTGAATATTTAATTTTGAGACGCGGAAGGAAATAAACTTGGGCATTTACTGTCAACAAGCGCACTGAATGCAGAATAGCTAATTTAGGACAGCAGGTGAAAACCCTGGAAATGTGGGGCAGATAAGGAGCTCTGAACCCTGTGCGCAGCCCCTCAGTCGCACTGAGAACCTAGGGAGTTGTAACCTCTGAAACTGTAGCCGCTGCTGCTGTTCTACAAAGCTACAGCGCTGTGGACTCTCTGAGCTCCCATCCGCTACACATGCGCCCATAGAGCGCAGTGCAGAGCGGCCGCATCAGAGCTAGTGACAACCTCAAAATAACATTGTAAGGACTTCTCTTAATCTGCATGTCAGAGGATGATTTTAGACCTTGAATCTTGTACTTTTCTACATTAACATACTTTTCTTCTCAGATCCCTGTATTGGGGAAATTTGCACACAGTGTATTCCCAGAGAGTATTTTACCTGATGCAGAGTGGACTTTTGACCCAAAATGTAAGCTGAGCAGCCAAAATCAGAGTACGATACCGATGGCGAGAAGTCTACATTTTTCTCTCTCCCTCTCTGGCTCAGCTGTTGAGTCTACAGGAGTTTCACCATCTCTGGTAAAGGTGCGCTTTGTCAGCAAACTCAGATTAAACTGTGCTGCAAGGTAGGTTTCCAGCGCGCTGCTGCTTTAGGTTGCTACTCGTTTCTGTTGGTACTTGGCAACTGTCTCACTTGGCGATCAGAAGCACTGTGCCAATATGCAAACGAGAAACCATTTTCGATATTTAATGTTACAGCATCCCATCCACGCTGGAAATCTACCACTTCTTCTAGTAATACCATTTTGTTACAGGACAAGGAGTGGAACAGGCAAATATGCCCTTCACTTCCACAGGGCCCTGTTCTCATAGGAATTTTGTATCACTTACATTAGAGCTATATGGATGGTGATCTATAGATTAACGGTCGACCAGTAAATCACAATTCAGTAAAGACGTTATGCCAGCCTAAATTCACACATTAGATAGAAAAAGCCCAAGTCAATAATTTATTAAACAAATCAAAAGGTTCAATTTTACTTGATTGTGAGAAACATAGAGGCAGGCAAATATGTAAAATTAAAAATGTGAAGAAAAGTAAATTCACTTTTTAAAAATGATTAAAGTGTAGAAGCAAATTTACCATCACACCGTAATCTGCTAACTCTGAAACAAGAGTTATTTTGGGCTGAATTTGTTACATAGCTCATGCATGCAATGATCTGTTGCTTGTTCTTGTGAAGCTGTTTTCACACTATGAAACAGGAGAGGGAAAAATGTACTCTGTCTGAAGCACTGTAAAAATATTGAAAATTCTGACTGAAGCTTTTGTAGAGGTATCTAACCACAGCCTTGTCATGTATACTTTACAGACCAATAATTGTTATTTCAGAATCACAGATGCTTAACTTTCAGAATTACCTCCTAATTCATAATGGCTTCAGAAACTCCATTCTGACTCCTTGAGATCATCACTAATGTGATTACACTGCCACCTTGTGGTCTTAAGGACATCGTTCAATTAAAAACTCAACTGCTGGTGGACAGAAAAACAACAAATCCAAGTATTACTTACAGTTTTTGTTTTTCATTCATCTTGCATTACAGCATTATAGATAACATATGGATTATTGCATTAGTAGGACAGAGAACAGCAATGTTAAGGTGACAGCATAGGTGACTAATTCTGCATAAATTCTCCAGGACTCAGCTTCTGTCTAACAAATATCATCAAGACCTTTGTTAGAAGATGCTGTCTTCATTGAACTTTTCTGCATAAATCTATAATTCATAGCATCCAAAGGGATATGAAAAAAATCTATAGTATCAGTAGAAAAATGACTGTCAAACTGAGATTCCCCAGACCAGAGACCTAAACTTTCCCAGGGAATTTGTTAGAAATGCAAATTCTTCAACTCCACATCATCGACTGAATCAAAGTCTCTGGCAGCAAGAGTCAGAAACCCATGCTTTAGAAGGCTCTCTAGGTAATTCTGATACTTATTAACGTTTGAGAACCACAGCTATAGATAGTCACAATTTTCCTCTTCTCATGTTTGGGAAGTTTTCAGCTATTACTTCTGTAAATATCCTCTTGATATCATTTGGGCTGTCTCCTTCTTTTTCATTTATCCCTATTAATCTTATGTTATTTTTCTTTGCATCATCTTGCAGGTGTTGAATTGTTATTTCCTGATTCTTTGTTATTTTTAATAGATCTTGTCTTTCCTGCTCACTGGCTGC
>PVJX010043348.1:0-13716 GCA_004027295.1 Dolichotis patagonum
TGTTGGCTCAGAGTCCTAGGTTCAAATATGGAACAGATGTCCGGAAACGCTCTTACTTCTTATATCTCCGCATTGCATTGGCCGTGGCTTGCCTGACCACAGTCACTTGCCAGGGCAGCAGGCTATTGCTGGTTGGATCAGCGCCCTAACTTCCAGCATGGATCAGACCTCATGAAATGCTCTGGCTTCTTATTTCACCACCGTGGTGTGGCTGTGGCTTGCCAGACCACAATCCCTTACTAGGGTGGCAGGCTAGAACTTGATGACTCAGGCCCCTAAGTTCAAACATGGCACGGATCACAGGAAAAGCTCTTGCTTCTTATTTCCCCGCCCTGGGATGAAGTCAGCTTGTCAGCACCCAGTGTCATGCCAGGGCCGCTGGCTAGTGCTGGTTGTCTCAGCTCCTTGTGTTCAAACATGGTGGAGATCTCAGGAAATACTCTTTCTTCTTATTACCACTCCCTTGTGTGGCCACGGCTTGCCAGACTACAGTCACTTACAAGGGAGGCAGGCTAGTCCTGGTTAGCTCAACGCCCTAAGTTCCAGCATGGTGGGAATATCAGGAAATGCTCTTTCTTCTTATTTTTCTATCCTGAGGTGGCCTCTGCTTGCTAGAACAGAGTCACTTACCCGTGTGGCAAACTAGTTGTTGATTGTCTCAGCTCCCTACATTCCAACATGGCACGGGTCTCAGTAAACGCTCTTGCTTCTTATTTCCCCACTCTGGAGTGGCTGCGACTTGTCAAACTACAGTCACTTACCTGGGAGTCAGGCTAGTGCTGTTTGGCACAGCACCCTAATTTACAGCATGGCGTGGTTCTCAGGAAATCCTCTGGCTTCTTATTTCCCCACCGTGGTGTGTCTATGGCTCGGGAGACCATAGTCACTTACCAGGGAGGCAGCCTGGTTGTGGTTGGCTCAGCACCCGAAGTTCCAGCATGGCGAGGATTTCAGAAATTGCTCTTGCTTCTTGTTTCCCTACCCTGTTGTGGCCACCTATTGCTAGACAACACTCACTTACCAGGGTGGCTGGCTAGTTGCTGGTTTGCTTTGTGCCCTAATTTGCAGCATTGCACAGATCTCAGGAAATGCTTTTTCTTCTTATTTCCCCACCCTGGGGTGGCAGAGACTTGCCAGAACACAGTAACTTAATATGGTGGCTGGCTACTCCTGGCTGGCTCAACACCCTTAGTTCCAGCATTGCACAGATCTCAGGAAATACTCATGCTTCTTATTTCCCCACCCTGGAATGAACACGGCTTGTCAGACCACAGTCACTTGCCAGGGTGGCAGGCTAGTGATGGTTGGCTCAGAGCCTTATGATCCAGCATGGTGCAGATCTCAGAAAACACTCTTATTACTTATTCTACCACCCTGGGCTGGCCTTGTCTTGCCAGAACAAAACCGCTTACTAGGGTGGCAGGCTAGTACTTGCTGCCTCAGCCCCCTAAATTCAAGCATGGCGCGGATCTCAGGAAACACACTTGCTTTTTTTTCCCCAACATTTGGTGGCCGCTGCTTGGCAGACCACAGTCACGTACCAGGGAGGCAGGCTACTTGCTCCTTGGCTCAGTGCCCTAAGTTCAAGCATGGCACGGATCTTAGGAAATACACTTGCTTTCTTTTCCTGAACCTGTCATGGCCCTTGCTTGGCAGACCACAGTCACCAGGATGGCAGGCTAGCTGCTGCTTGTCTCAGCACCCTAAGTTGCAGCATGGCATGGATCTCAGGAAAAACGCTTGCTTCTTTTTTCCCCAACCTGTGGTTTTACGGCTTTGCAGACCACAGTCACTTACCAACGAAGCAGGCTAGTTGCTGTTCGGCTCATTGCCTTAAGATCCAGAATGGCATGGACCTCAGGAAATGCGCTTTTTTCTTATTTTCCTGCCCTGGGCTAGTCACAGCTTGCCAGAACACAGTCACTTCACAGGATGGCAGGCTACTGCTGGTTGGCTCAGCCCCCTAAGTACCAGCATCACACCTATCTCAGGAAACACACTTGCTTCTTATTTCCCTGCCCTGGGGTGGCCCTGGCTTGTCAGAACACAGTCACTTAAAAGGGCAGCAGTCTAGTTGCTGGTTGGCTCAACACCCTAATTTCAAAACTGGCGCGGATCTCAGGAAATGCACTTGCTTCTTATTTTCCCACCCTGGTGTGGCTGTGGCTTGCCAGAACATTGTCACTTATCAGGCTGGCAGGCCAGTTGCTGGTTGGATTCATGCCCTATGTGCCAACATGCCACGAATCTCAGGAAATGCTCTGCCTTCTTATTTCCTCACCCTTTTTTGGTAGAGGTTTGCCAGAACACGGTCACTTACTGGGGTGGCAGGATAATTGCTGGTTGGCTCAGCGCAATAAGTTCCAGAATGTCGTGGATCTCAGGAAATGGTGTTACTTCTTGTTTCCGCTCCCTGGGGTGGCCACAGTTTGCCTGAACACAGTCACTTACCAGTGTTGCAGGCTAGTTTCTTGTGCACCTGGCACAAAGTTCCAACATGGTGCGGTTCTCAGGAAATGCTCATGCTACTTGTTTACATGCCTTAGGCTGGCCATGGCTTGCCAGAACATGGTCACTTATGGGGGCGGCAGACAAGTTGCTTGTTGGCTTGTGCCCTAAGATCCACCATGGTGCAGATCTCAGGAAATGCTCTTGCTTCTTATTTCCCCACCCTGGGGTGCCTGCAGCTTGCCAGACCACGGTCACTTAGCAGGGCATTAGGCTAGTTCCTGGCTGGGTGCACTAAGTTCCAACATGCCGTAGAACTCAGGAAATGCTCTTGCTTCTTATTTCCCTGCCCTCGGCTCACTGGGACTTGCCTGAACATGGTCATTTACCAGGGCCGCAGGCTAGTTGCTGGTTTGCTCAGCGCCCTAAATTCCAACATGGCGCTGATCTCAGGAAATGCTCTTGCTTCTTATTTCTAGGCACTGGGGTGGCCCCGGCTTGCCAGACCATGGTCACTTACCAGGGTGGCAGGCTAGTTGCTGGTTGGCTCAGCACCCTAATGTCCAACATGGCATGGATATCAGGAAACTCTGTTGCTTATTATTTTGCTGCATTGGGATCGCCGAGGCTTTCCAGAACAAGGTCACTTACCAGGGAAGCAGGCTAGTTGCTGGTTGGCTAGGTGCACTAATTTCCAACAATGCTGTGTATCTCAACAAATGCTGTTGCTTCTTATTTTCCCACCCTCGGGTCACCGTGACTTGCTAGACCATGGTCACTTACCAGTGTGTCGGGCTAGTTGCTGGTTGGCTCAGGGCCCAAAATTCCAACATGGTGCCAATCTCAGGAAATGCTCTTACTTCTTATTTTTCTGCACTGGGGTGGCCGTGGCTTGCTAGACCAAGGTCACTTACCAGAGAGGCAGGCTAGTTGCTGGTTGGCTCAGCGCCCTAAGTTCAAACATGGAGTGGATATCAGGCAATGCTGTTGCTTTTGTTTCCCCTCTCTGAGGTCGCTGCAGCTTGCTAGAAAACAGTAACTTATCAGAGTGGCAGGCTATTTGCTGGATGGCTTGATGCCCTAAATTCCAACATGACGTGGATCTCAGGAAATGCTGCTGCTTATTATTTTCCAGCCCTGGGATGGCTGCGGCTTGCCAGATGACCTTCATATACCAGGGCTGCAGGCTAGTTACTGGTTGGCTCAGTGCCCTAAGCTCCAACATGCCTCGGATCCCAGGAAACCATCTTGCTTCTTATTTCAAACCACTGGAGTGTCCACAGCTTGCCAGACCACCATCACATACCAAGGTGGCAGGCTAGTTGCTGGTTGGCTGAGTGCACTAAGTTCCAAAATGGCGCATATTTCATGAAATGCTCTTGCTTCTTATTAGCCCACCCTCGGTTGCCTGCGACTTGCCAGACCTTGTTCACTTACCAGGGCAGCAGGCTAGTTGCTTGTTGGCTCAGCACCCTAAATTCCAACATGGAGCAGATCTCAGGAAGCACTCTTGTTTCTTATTTCCCCACGATGGGGTGGCCGCAGCTTGCCAGGCCATGGTCACTTACCAGGTCGACAGGCTATTTGCTGGTTGCCTCAGTGCTCTAAGTTCCAACATAGCGCGGTTCTCATGAAACACTCTTGCTTCTTATATCCCCACCCTGGCGTGGCTGTGACTTGTCAGACAATGGTCACTTACCGGGCGGCAGTCTAGTAGCTGGTTGGCTCCACACCTTAAGTTCCAACATGGTGCAGATATCAGGAAACCCTTGCTTCTTCTTTCCCCGCCTTTGGTTCACCACATCTTGCCAGACAATGGTCACTTCCCAGGGAAACAGGCTAGTTGCTGGTTGGCTCGGCAACCTAGGTTCCTACGTGTCATGGATCTCAGGAAACACACTTGCTTCTTATTTTCCCACCCTCAAGTGGTCACTTATTGCCAGAAGTTGGTCACTTAATAGGGCAGCAGGCCAGTTGCTGGTTGGCTCGGCGCCATGAATTCCAACATTGCACAAATCTCAGGAAATGCTCTTATGTCTTATTTCCATCCCCTGGGGTGGCCACGGCTTGCCAGACCATGGTCACCTACTGGGGTGGCAGGCTAGTTGCTGGTTGGCTCAGTGCCCTAGGTTCCTACATAGTGCTGTTTTCAGGAAATTTTCTTGCTTCCTGTTTTCCCTCCCTGGAGTGGCCGCTTATCAACCGACCATGGTCACTTACCAGGGAGGCAGGCTAGCTTTTGGTTGGCTTGGCACCCTAACTTCCATCATGGTGTGAATCTCAGGAAACACACTTCCTTCTTATTTCCCAGCCTGGGATCACCGCGGCTTGTCAGACAACAGTCACTTCCCCGGGAGGCAGGCTAGTTGCTGGATGGCTTGATGCCCTAAGTTCCAACATGGTGCGGATCTCAGAAAACGCTCTTGCCTCTTATTTTCCCACCCAGGCGTGGCTGCAGCTTGCCAGACCACAGTCATTTACCAGGGTCCAGGCTAGTTGCTGGTTGGCTCCGCACCCTAAGTTCCAACATGGCGCAGATATCAGGAAACTGTCTTGCTTCTTATTTCCCCACCTTTGGTTTGCCACATCTTGCCAGACAATGGTAACTTCCCAGGGAGGCAGACTAGTTGCTTGTTGCCTCAGTGCACTATTTTCCAAAATGGTGCACATCTCAGGAAATGCTCTTGCTTCTTATTTTTCCCTGCTGGGGTTGTGGCGGTTTGCCAGACCATGGTAACTTATCGGGGTGGTGGGCTAGTTGTTGGTTGGCTAGGCACCCTAAGTTCCAACATGGCTCGGATCTCAGGAAATGCTGTTGCTTCTTGTTTCCACTGCGGTTGCCGCCGCTTGACAGAACACGTTCACTTAGCAGGTGGCAGGCTAATTGCTGGATGACTCGACACTCTAAGTTAAAAAAATGGCGCAGATCTCAGGAAACGCTCTTGCCTATTATTTCCCTGCCATGGGGTGGCTGCAGCTTGCCAAACCACAGTCACTTACCAGTGTGGCAGGCTAGTTGCTGGTTGGCTTAGTGGCCAGAGTTCCAATGTCGCTTGGATTTTAGGAAACACTCATGCTACTTATTTCCCTGCTGTGGGGAGGCCGTGGATTGCCAGAACCTGATCACTAACCAGGCCGGGAGACTAGTTGCTGGTTGGCTCAGGCCCTAAGTTCCAACATGGTGTGGATCTCAGGAAACCCTTCTGCTTCTTATTTACCTGCCCTGGGGTGGCCGCAGCTTGCCATACCATGGTCACTTAACGAGGTGGCAGGCTAGTTGCTGGTTGGCTGGTTGCCCTAAGTTACAAAATGGTGTGGATCACAGGAAACACTCTTGCTTCTTATTTTCACATCCTGTGTTGGCTGCCGATTGCCAGAAATCAGTCACTTACTGGGGCAGCAGGCTTTTTGCTGGTTGGCTTGGCACCATGAGTTCCAACATGGCTCGAATGTCAGGAAATGCTCTTATGTCTTATTTCCCCACACTGGGGTGGCCGTGGCTTGCCAGAAAACTGTCACTTACTGGGCAGCAGGCTAGTTGGTGGTTAGTTAGGCACCCTAAGTTCCAAAATGGCGTGGATCTCAGGAAACGCTCTTGCTTATTTCCATGCCTTGGACTGGCTCTGGTTTGCCAGACCATGATCACTTACCAGGGTGGCAAGCTAGTTGCTGGTTGGCTCAGTGCCCTAAGTTCCAGCATGTCAGGGATCTCAGGAAACACTCTTGTTTCTTATTTCCCTTCCCTGTTGTGGTCACCCCTTGCAATAAAAGTCAATTCCCAGGGCAGCAGGCTAGTTGCTAGTTGGCTCAGTGCCCTAAGTTTCAGCATGGCAGCAATCTCAGGAAAAAATCTTGCTTCTTGTTTCCCTGTCCCGGTGTGGTTGCTGATTGCCAGACAACAGTCACTTACCAGGGCGGCAGGCTAGTTCCTGGTTGGCTCAGCACCCTAGGTTCCAGCATTGCGTGGATTGCATGAAACACTCTTGATTCTTATTTCCCCTTCCTGTGGTGGCCACGGCTTGCCAGACCACAGTTACATTACAGGGCGGCAGGCTAGTTCTGGTTGGCTCAGCACCCTAGGTTCCAACATGGCATGGATCTCAGGAAACCCTCTTGCTTTTTGTTTCCTCCTGTTGCAGTGTCCATGGCTTGCCAGACCACAGTAACTTACCACAGTGCCAGGCTAGTTGCTCGTTGGCTCAGTGCCATAAGTTCCAGCCTGGTGTGGATCTCAGGAAATGCTCTTGAATCTTATTTCCCTGTCCTGGGGTGGCTGCAGATTGCGGCACCACAGTCACTTACCAGGGTGGCAGGGTAGATGCTGGTTGGCTCAGCGCCCTAAATTCCAGCATGGCGTAGATCTCAGGAAACGCTCTTGCTTCTTATTTTCCCCACATGGTGTGGCCTCAGTTTGCCGAAGTCAGTCACTTACTTGGGCAGCAGGGTAGTTTCCGGTTTGCTCGGCCCCCTAAGTTCCAACATTGCAGGAATCTCAAGAAATGCTCTTCCATCTTATTTTGATGCCCTGGCCTGGCTGCAGCTTGTTAGACCATGGTCACATACCAGGGTGGCAGGCTAGTTGCTGGTTGGCTCGGTGCCCTAAGTTGCTACATGGTGCATATCTCAGGAAATGCTCTTGCTTCTTGTTTTCCCACCCTGGGGTGGCTCATGCTTCTTATTTCCCCACCCTGGAATGAACGGGTCTTGTCAGACCACGGTCACTTTCCAGGGTGTCAGGCTAGTTGCTGCTTGGCTCGGCCCCCTCAGTTCCAACATGGCACAGATCTCAGGAAACACTCTTGCAGCTCATTTACCTGCCCTAGGGTGTCCGTGTCTTGCAAGAACACAGTCACTTACAAGTGTGGCAGGCTAGTTGCTGGTTGGCTCGGTGCCCAAAATTCCAAAATGGCGAAGATCTTAGGAAATGCTCTTGCTACTTATTTACCTGCTCTGGGGTGTCCGTGGCTTACCAGACCATGGTCACTTACTAGGGTGGCAGTCGAGTTGCTGGTTGGCTTGGGCCCTAATTTCCAACATGGCATGGATCTCAGGAAACGTTCTTGCTTCTTATTTCACCACCCTGGGTAGACTGTGGCTTGCCAGACCACGGTCACTTAATGGGTTGGCCGGCGATTTGCTGGTTAGCTAGGTGCCCTAAGTTCCAAAATGGTGAGGATCACAGGAAATGCTCTTGCTTCTTATTTTCACGTGCAAGGGTGGCCAAGGATTGCCAGAAGTCGGTCATTTACTTGGACAGCAGGCTTGCTGCTGGTTGGCTAGGAACCCTATGTTCCAACATTGCATGAATCTCAGGAAATGCTCTTAGTTCTAATTGCCCTGCATTGGGGTGGCTGCGGCTAGCCAGAACCCAGTCACTTACTGGGGGGCAGGCTAGTTGCTCATTGCTTTAGCGCCCTAAGTTCCAAAATGGCACAGTCTCAGGAAGTGCTCTTGCTTATTTCCGTGCCCTGGGCTGGCCGTGGCTTGCCAGAACATGGTCACTTACCATGGCGGCAGGCTTGTTGCTGGTTGGCTCAGCAACCACAGTTCCAACATGGCGCAGATTTTAGGAAACACTCTTGCCACTTATTTCCCCACCATGGGGAGGCCATGGCTTGCCAGAGCCTGGTCACTAACCAGGCCGGCAGACTAGTTGCTAGTTGGCTCGGGCCCTAAGTTCCAACATGGCGTGGATCTCAGGAAACCTTCCTGCTTCTTATTTACCTGCTCTGTTGTGGCCGCAGCTTGCCATACCATGGTCACTTAATGAGGCGCCAGGCTAATCGCTGGTTGGCTGGTTGCCCTAAGTTACAAAATGGCATGGATCACAGGAAACACTCTTGGTTCTTATTTTCACATTCTAGATTGGCTGCAGATTGCCAGAAGTCAGTCACTTACTTGGGCAGCAGGCTTGTTGCTGGTTGGCTTGGCACCATGAGTTCCAACATGGCACCAATCTCAGGAAATGCTCTTATGTCTTAATTCCTGGCACTGGGGTGGCCTTGGCTTGCCAGAAAACTGTAACTTAACAGGCAGCAGGCTAGTTGCTGGTTGGTTAGACACCCTAAGTTCCAAAATGGCGTGGGTCTCAGAAAATGCTCTTGCTTATTTCTGTGTCTTGGACTGGCTCTGCTTTGTCAGACTACGGTCACTTACCAGGGTGGCAAGCTAGTTGCTGGTTGGCTCAGTGCCCTAAGTTCCAGCATGGCAGGGATCTCAGGAAACACTCTTGTTTCTTATTTATCTTCCCTGTTGTGGTCACCCCTTGCAAGAAAAGTCAATTCCCAGGGCAGCAGGCTAGTTGCTAGTTGGCTCAGTGCCCTAAGTTTCAGCATGGCAGCAATCTCAGGAAACAATCTTGCTTCTTATTTCCCTGTCCCAGTGTGGTCGCTGATTGCCAGACAACAATCACTTACCAGGGCGGCAGGCTAGTTCCTGTTTGGCTCAGCACCCTAGGTTCCAGCATTGTGTGGATTGCATGAAACACTTGATTCTTATTTCCCCTTCCTGTGGTGGCCATGGCTTGCCAGACCACAGTTACATTACAGGGCGGCAGGCTAGTTCTGGTTGGCTCAGCACCTTAGGTTCCAACTTGGCATGGATCTCAGGAAACCCTCTTGATTTTTGTTTCCTCCTGTTACAGTGTCCATGGCTTGCCAGACCACAGTAACTTACCACAGTGCCAGGCTAGTTGCTCGTTTGCTCAGTGTCAGAATTTCCAGCCTGGTGTGGGTCTCAGGAAATGTTGTGGCTTCTTATTTCCCTGTCCTGGGGTGGCTGCAGATTGTGGCACCACAGTCACTTATGAGGGTCACAGGCTAGATGCTGGTTGGTTCAGCACCCTAAGTTCCACCTTGGCGTGGATGTCACAAAAAGATCTTGCTTCTTATTTCCCCAAAATGGGTGGCTGAAGCTTGCCATACCACAGTCCCATGGCAGGGCAGCAGGCTGCTTGCTGGTTGTCTCAGTGCCCTAAGTACCAACACGGCAAGGTTCTCAGGAAATGCTCTTGCTACTGAATTCCCCGCCCTGGGATGGCTGCTGCTTGTGAAAGCAGTCACCTACCAGGGCGGCAGGCTGGTTGCTAGTTAGCTCAGTGCCCTAATATCCAGCATGGGGCAGATCTCAGGAAATGCTCTTGCCAATTATTTACCCGCACTGGGGTGGCTGCCACATGGAAGACCACCATCACTTACCAGTGCGGCAGGCTGGCTGCAGTTTGGCTCAGTGCCCTAAGTTCTAACGTGGTGCAGATCTCAGGAAACACTCTTGCTTATTATTTCCCCATGCTGGGGTTGCTGCGACCTGCCAGACCATGGTCATTTACCAGGGCCACAGGTTAGTTGCCTGTTGCCTCGGCACCATAAGTTCAAACATGGTGCACAACTCAGGAAATGCTCTTGCTTCTTATTTCCACGCCCTGGAGTGGCTGCGGCTTGCCAGACAATGCTCACTTCCCAGGCAGGCAGGCTAGTTGCTGGTTGGCTCAGCGACCTCAGTTCCTACATGGCATGGATCTCAGGAAATGCTCTTGCTTCTTATATATGCATCCTGAGGTGGCCGCTGAGTGCCAGAATTCGGTCACTTACTTGGGCAGCAGGTTAGTTGATGGTTGGCTTGGAACCCTAAGTTCCAACATTGCAGGAATCTCAGGAAATGCACTTACATCTTATTTCTCCACCCTGGGTGGCCGTGGCTTGCTAGACAATGGTCACTGACTGGGGCGGCAGACTATTTGCTGGTTGGCTCGGTTCCTTAAGTTGCTACATGGCACGAATCTCACGAAATGCTCTTGCTTCTCATTACCCACCACCCCGGGGTGGCCGCAACTTGCCAGACCATGGTCACTTACCAGGGCAGCAGGTTAGTTGCTGGTTGGTTTGGCACCCTAAGTTCCAAAATGGCCCAGATCTCAGGAAATGCTCTTGCTTCTTATTTCACTGCCCTGGGAAGGCTGCTGTTTGCCAGAACATGGTCACTAAAGGGCTGCAGGCTAGTTGTGGGTTGGCTCGGGATTCTAAGTTCCACCATGATGTGGATCTCAGGAAATGCTGTTGCTTCTTTTTTCGCTGCTATGGGGTGGTTGTGGCTTAGTAACTTACCAGTACATCAGGCTAGTTCCTGGAAGGCTCAACACCCTAAGTTCCCACATTGCACGAGTCTCAGGATATGCTCTTACATCTTATTTCTCTGCCCTTGGGTGGCCATGGCTTGCCAGACCATGGTCACTTACCAGGGCGGCAGGCTAGATGCTGGTTGGCTTGCCGCTCTAAGTTCCAACATGGCACGAATCTCAGGAAATGCTCTTGCTTCTTATTTCCTCACCCTGCTTTGGGAGAGGTTTGCCAGACCATGTTCACTACCAAGGTGGCAGGCTAGTTGCTGGTTGGCTTGGCCCCCTAAGTTCCAACATGACATGGATCTCAGGAAATGCTCTTGCTTCTTATTTCCCCAACCTGGGATGGCTGCAGCTTGTCAGACCATGGTCACTTACTGGAACAGCAGACTACTTGCTGGTTGGGTTGGGCCCTAAGTTCCAACATGGCATGGATCTCAGGAAATGCTCTTGCTTCTTATTTCACCGCCCTGGGGAGGCTGTGGCTTTCCAGACCATGGTCACTTACCAGGGCAGCAGGCTTGTTGTTCGTTGGCTTGGCGCCCTAATTTCCAAAATGGCGTGGATCTCAGGAAATCCTCTTGCTTCTTATTTCTCCATGCTGGGGTGGACGCGGCTTGCCAAACCACGGTCACTTAATGGGGTGGCAGGCTAGTTGCTTGTTGGCTTGGCGCCCAAAGTTCTAAAATGGCCCAGATCTCAGGAAATGCTCCTGCTTCTTATTTTGCTGCCCTGGGATGGCTGCTGCTTGCCAGACCATGGTCACTACAATGGCTGCAGGCTAGTTGATGGTTGGCTCAGTGCTCTAAGTTCTAACATGATGCAGATCTCAGGAAATGCTGTTGCTTCTTTTTTCGCTGCTCGGGGTTTGCCGTGGCTTGCCAGAACCATGGTCACTTACCAGGTAACTTACCATGGTAACTTACCACTTACCATGGTAACTTACCAGGATGTCAGACTAGTTGCTGGACGGCTCAACACCCTAAGTTCCAACATGGCGTGAGCTCAGGAAATGCTCTTGCCTCTTATTTACCCACCCTGGGGTGGCCGAAGCTTGCAAGACCACAGTCACTTACCAGGATGGCAGGCTAGTTGCTGGTTGGCTTGGCACCCTAATTTCCAACATGGCTCGGATCTCACAAAAGCCTCTTGCTCCTCATTTCTACTCACTGGGGTTGCCGCGGCTTGCCAGACCACAGTCACTTGCCGGGGTTGCAGGATCATTGCTGGTTGGCTCAGCACACTAAGTTCCAAAATTGTGTTGATCTCAGGAATGGCTCTTGCTTCTTATATTTGTGCCCTGGCATGCCCGTACCTTGCCAAAAGTTGGTTACTTACTTGAGCAGCAGGCTAGTTGCTGGTTGGCTCGGCATACTAAGTTCCAACATTGCACGAATCTCAGGAAATACTCTTACATCTTATTTCCTGGCACTGGGGTAGACACGGCTTCCCATTCGGTGGTCATTGACCAAGGCACCAGGCTAGGTGCTGGTTGGCTCAGTGCCCTAATTTCCTACATTGTGCAGATCTCAGTAAATGCTCTTGCTCCTTGTTTTTCTGCTCTGGGGTGGCTGGGGCTTGCCAGACCACAGTCACTTAGCAGGGTGCCAGGCTAGTTGCTGGTTGGCTTGCCGCCCTAAGTTCCAACATGGAGCAAATCTCAGAAAATGTTCTTGATTCTTATATTCCCACCCTGGTTTGGGAGAGTTTTGCCAGACCACGGACACTGACCAAGGAGGCAGGCTAGTTGCTGGAGGGCTCAACCCCTAAGTTCCAACATCGTGCGTTTCTCCCAAATTGCTCTTGCTTATTTCCTCACCCTGGGTTGGCTGCGACTTGCCAGATCATGGTCACTTAGCAGGGCTGCAGGCTAGTTGCTCGTTGGCTTGGCACCATAATTGCCACAATGGTGCGGATCTCAGGAATTGCTCTTGCCACTTATTTACCTGCCCTGGAGTGGCTGCGGCTTGCAAGACCACAGTCAGTTACCAGTTCGGCAGGCTAGTTTCTGCTTGGCTCAGTGCCTTAAGTTTGAACATGGTGTAGATCTCAGGAAACGCTCTTGCTTATTATTTCCCCATGCTGGGGTGGCCACTGCTTGACAGAAAACTGTCACAAAATGGTGGGGCAGGCTAGTTGCTGGTTGGCTCAGCCCCCTAAGTTCCAACATTGCAGGGATCTCAAGAAATGCTCTTACGTCTTATTTCCCCAACCTGGTTTGGATGCGGCTTGCCAGACCATGGTCATTTACCATGGCAGCAGGCTAGTTCCTGGTTGGCTTGCCACCCTAAGTTCCAACATGGCATGAATCTCAGGAAATGCTCTTGCTTCTTATTTCCCTGCCATGCTTTGAGAGAGGTTTGCCAGACCATGTTCACTTGCCAAGGCAGCAGGCTAGTTGCTGTTTGGCTCGGCCTCCTAAGTTCCAACATGGCACGGATCTCAGGAAACGCTCTTGCTACTTATGTCCCATTGTAGTGTGGCCGTGGCTTGCCAGACCATGGGCACTTACTGGGTCGGCAGCCTAGTTGCTGGTTGGATTGGACCCTAAGTTCCAACATGGCATGGATCTCAGGAAATGCTCTTGCTTCTTATTTCACTGCCCTGCGGAAGCTGCGGCTTGCCAGACCATGGTCACTTACCAGGACAGCAGGCTAGTTGCTCGTTGGCTTGGTGCCCTAATTTGCCAAATGGCGTGGATCTCAGGAAACCCTCTTGCTTCTTCTTTCTCCATGTTGGGGTGGCCGGGACATGCCAGATCATGGTCATCTAACGGGGTGGCAGGCTAATTGCTGGTTGGCTGGGTGCCCTAAGTTCCAAAATGACTTGGATCACAGGGAACACTCTTTCTCCTTATTTTCCTGTCATGGTGTGGCCTAGGAATGTCAGAAATCGGTCCCTTACTTGGGCAGCAGGCTTGTTGCACGTTGGCTCGGGCCACTAAGTTCCAACATTGCACGAAACTCAGGAAATGCTCTTACATCTAATTGTCCCACAATGGGGTGGCCACAGATTGCTGGAACATGGTCACTTACCGGGCAGCAGGCTAGTTGCTGGTTGGTTTCACACCCTACATTCCAAAATGGCACAGATCTCAGGAAATGCTCTTGCTTATTTCCAAGCCCTGGGCTGGCCGTGGCTTGCCAGACCAC
>PVJX010043349.1:0-13715 GCA_004027295.1 Dolichotis patagonum
CCTCCTTCCTCTACCTTATCTCTCCAACAATTCTCACAAAAACAACACAAATCCTATTGTTCCCACTGGAACTTGTTGTGCAATTTCTGAGTTAAGGAAAACATTCACGCAGTAAGAGTACCCACTACAGATAAAAGAAATAGTAAGTTAAATGTAAGAACAAAAACGTGGTCATAAAGTGAATCACTGAATTACAGCTGTTGAGGGAAACATGACTGCAAAAACACTTGTTTAGGGCTGGTCTGTGAGAAGAAGCTTTATTGGCACTGGTGTTAAGAAAGGAATGTGAACGGGTCTTTCTTTGCATGCCCCGAACAGGCATTGTCTCCCTCTTAATCCTGTACACCTTCATTTCACTCACTGTTCAGATTTCTCTCAGAAATGAGCAATATATATAACCATACAAAGCTGATCCAAAAATACAGTGTGTTTAAATTTTTAACAATCGATTACAGTAAAAGACACACTGCCTGTAATATCCCCAATGCACGCTCCCTTGCTTTGAACACATTTATCTCATCATTTTTGCCACTTTCTGAAACATTTTGGGATGTCTTCTTTTGTGAGAACCTTTACAAGGTGTCATAAAAATATGATGAAAGCTGCTTCAAGTGCTCTCTGGCAGAAAAGTAGAGTTGTCAAAATGCTATAATGTGTCCTCATCCTCTTTATTCACTGGATCTAGTACCATGTAACTTCTGCCTCTTTTAAAAAGTCAAAAAGACCATAAAAGGCACATGCTTTGAAACTATTCTGTACATCAAGGCAGCTATAGCAGTGCAAGTAAAGATACTGATGAAAGAAGACTTCCAGAACTCCTTCAGAGAGTGATAAGGATGACGGGGAAATGAGTGGAAAGTGTGTATGGAGGGTGAAGGTATTTTGGGGAGGGATTAAAGGTAATGTGTCTTTTACTATAATAAAATACTTTATAAACATTCACTGTGGTGTTTTTTTTACTCACACCTCTTATATATTTGATACGCAAATAGATGGCCACTAAAGGCAAATGCGTAGCAATGTCTCTTTTACCAAGCTCCCTTTATAGGCAGCCTAACCACTGTAGGTCTTTCTGTTTCAGGCATAACCTCACAAAAATCTGCTATCATGTCTCAAATATTTCTCTTCACATTTTCTGCCAAATGAACCCATTAGAAATTTCTCCTCCTCTGCATGATTCCACCATGGGAGTTGCTCAAGTCCCCCTGTGCCTGGAATCATTTCATGATATAATCACTGAAAAGGATTTATTTTTCATCTGTATCTTGGTGAGTCTAATAAGACCTCACTTTTGACCTCAGCTTTTAAGCTTGCTAAAATTCCCTCTCTGTCATTTCCCTCCTTCTTTCTTCTTCATGCCTGTGCTACAAAGATTAGAAAAATTAGTTGTGTTGGGTTAGTTAGCATATTTAATTATTTATTCATTCACTTGCATCTTATCTTCTTGAGATAGAGTCACTCACAAGCAAGTAACTTACAAAAAGGCAGGAAGCCAAAGAGTATCAACTAGTAATCAAAATTCTAGAAATTTAATTCTAAATAATAAGAGTTGGGCTTGCAGAGACAGAGGGCTTATATAAAGAAACTCCACCTCAGGTCCTATGCTACTCCTTTTCTCCTAAGATTAGAAAGATGGTAACTGAACATTTTCCTCAAATTTCGTATGAGCTTCTCTCTTTACCACAAATGTTGCTTACTGAATTATCATTTGTCTTATGCTTCATCAACTAGAAATCTTCAGCTCAATTTTCATTCTGGTTTGACAAGGAAAGTTGGTTTTCACCTTCAGTGATCAGTTGGTTGTCTAGGAATCTTACCTCATGCCCTTAGTTGGTTAGAAACTACTCCTCCAGGCTTCTCTGGTAAAACATGAGTAAGCCTTATCAATGATAGAACAAGTGGTAAAGTGCTCTCTGGGACATTTAGAACATGGGTCCAATCCTGAAGTTGTGCCCTTTAGCTTATGGATTCAGCCGGAATAATGTTCCACTACAGCTGCCCACTGAGTGGACCTGGCCAGTGCGGGAAGTTGAGGAAAGTGGCACAGGTGAACTTGAAGCAGCTCCTACGTATATATCCAGAGGAGGAAAAACTTGTAAGAACTTCAAAGGAGGCAGGAGGTACTCTGGCTTATTAACTGTTTCTCAAAATGAAGGTTCTAAGCCTGCATCAGAATCACCCTCGATGCCTTTTCAAAGCACAGTATAGTCTCTGACCTCATCCTAGCAGATTCAGGAAATTTGAATACTGACAATTTGCATTTAAAAATTAGCTTCAATTGGCTTTGAAGGGAACTTATGATTTAGGGCTACTATTTCAAGGGAAAAGAGTACAGATTTTAGAATCAGACCTGAGACAGCCTCCAGAGATCTTATAAGTAATATGAAGCTGAATAAAATTATTTAAACATCTACATTTCATTTTTATTTATAAAATGGAGATGATGGAGCATAAAGTTCAAGTGAAATTTCACATGATATACTTAATGCCAGGGTAGATATAAATTCTTCCCCTTTTTACTGACCCCTCATGAATAACAGACAAGACTTGGAGCCATCCAGGAGGTGGATCATCAGTCCTCTCCACTCACACCTCACAACCACTCTATGGGTGATTTCTCCTCACTCAGTGGCTTCTCTCTGCTTTTAGTTTCTGACCACAAAGTGAAACCACTTGACAGTGTGCTTTGCAAGAATAGATTTATAGTTAAACTATTTCAGGTTCTTCTGGGAATCATATTGCTTGGCACATAGTAGGAATTCAAAACTATTTACTGAATGAATGCTGTGTTGTTATTTCCAGTCTTACTTTTCTAAATCCATTATCCCCGATTTTATCACCATGACCTCAATTTAGGCAAGTCTAACAGGTCACCCACCACATCAGGAAACATATCCACTTTTACTTGTATAGACAAGTCAGAACCGAATCCCTCCCCTGTCACTGGCAGAGACATGCGCTTCCTCTCCTCAAGTTACCAATTCCCCTGGGGAATCCAGCTAGCACTTAACCCTTAGGTCTTTAAGCCTTGTCAATACAAAATAGAAATCCAACCCAATTCCTCTCAGCTTCTGTGCAAACAGCAGACTATTAAATAAAAATATACCAGGCTTCCCTTGGGAAGAAAACAGCTTCTCTGAGCTTTGAGATGAAAGGACAGGAAGCCTGAGAAAGGAAGGGGAAGGAGAGCTGAACATAGGAAAGCAAAGCAGTTTCTTACTCAGCTGTTTCAATTATTTTTGGCCCAAATTGCATATTTACCTTCTGAGTATGAAGGCTGACTGACTTATTCCCTCTCCAGGCTCAGATCGGAGAAATAACTTCTCCTTCCAGCTTGTCAGACAGAAATGGGAATCCCAGCTGCTTTTTGCAGTGATGCTTGAAAACCTTACTTTACCTTTAGAAGACAGGGGCGGAGTCCAGTGTAAAGGGGATTAACTCCAACCATGCTGGATGCTTCAAACTCAGCTTTGGACATGCAGGCACTTGAAGTAGAAACTAGCTTAGCAAGTAGTTCCCACCTCCAACTTCATAGTTGCTAAATCAAATGGTGGGGCACACCCTCACTTGCCTTGAATTGCATATTTGTCTCACTTCCTTACCTGCTGCCAGAAATCCCACTGAGGAACAAGTTTTCCCTCTTTCTTCCAAAGCCCTACCTTGTCTCCACCAGAGATTATATAGCAGACTGACATGGCTGGAAATAGCTGACAAGACACACACCCGAGTAGAGTAAGACACTGTTCAGATATAGTATACAGCTGAATGAAAAGAAATGATATGTCCTTCTTCATGGAAATAAACCAATATTACCAGACACATAGTAAGTGTGTGTGAGACTTAGATGAAAATTTTGACATATTAAAGAAAGAAAATTGCAAATTTTCTTTCCACTGCCACTTAAAAACAGTCTCCTTAAAAAATTTTCTAAGAAAGGAAACTGGAGTAAGAAACTTATTTCCATTGTCTGATGGGAACATTGCTCCTCTGGCTCCAAGACAGAACACTGGTTACATTTAACAAACTATTGAAGCTGGGCATGGTGGCACACTCATGTAATCCTAGCATTGGGAGGCTGAGGCATGAGGATTGCTATGATTTGGAGGCCACCTTGGGCTGCATAGTGAGCCAAGTCTGCACTGCAAAGAGTGACCCTGTCTCACAAAACAAAACAAAACAAAACAAAACAAAACAAAAACAGAAGAAAAAGAAGGAGGAGGATGAGAAGGAGGAGGAAGAAGAAAAAGAAGAAGAAGAAGAAGAAGAAGAAGAAGAAGAAGA
Source organism: Dolichotis patagonum (assembly GCA_004027295.1). Lineage (NCBI taxonomy): Eukaryota > Metazoa > Chordata > Mammalia > Rodentia > Caviidae > Dolichotis > Dolichotis patagonum. The sequence continues at coordinate 4,282 of PVJX010043349.1, forward strand.
AGAAGAAGAAGAAGAAGAAGAAGAAAGAGAAAGAAAGAAAGAAACTGTTGAAGTCATACATTAAAAGGACCAAAGAATACTTGTAAGATTGTAACAGTACTATCTAATTTATCTAATTTATCCCAAAGCATCAGTTTTCTGCTTGGGAAAAGATTTGAGAGGTTTGAAAATGAATGAAGCTTTAACCTATGCTTTACCCCAAACTGAAGTCATCTTTCCCAATTATGAATTTCCCTGATACAGTATTCACTTCAGCAGATTTATCATCTTCTATGTTGATATTAATTTTTTGGTATATGAGTCTCATTTTCCCCTCAAAATGTTGTGTAAGCAAGTAATTTTCCTGAACAAATCAAAGTGAGTTCAAAGGAAGAACTGTAACTAAATTAATCTGACATAGAATATTTAACTGATCCAAAATATCTGTGCTTCTATAATGGCCCAGTTACCTTCCCACAATAGTAAAAATGTTGCCAGGCTCATTTTCTAGCATTCTATTTCAGTACCTCAAAAATAAAAGTAAATGATTTAGCAATTTAATACACTCATTGTATATTAATTATCGAAGTTTCTAAAGTTTTTCTTCCTACTGTGGATTATAAGCATGCATCCTGCTTTTTATTGCTAATAAAGCCTTATTTTTATGCATGTATTTGTATATCAAGCTATTTTCTGTCAGCAGTTTTTAACCAATTTTTTTCTTCCCCAATGCACTGCTACACCAAATGCACTGCTAACAGTTTACTGAGGCAGTTCCTGGCAAAAGGACAGATGACTTCTTGAGTGGAATATCAGACTTTTGGGAGTGTAAGCTCCCTAGATAATTTTAATCATCTCATGATTGTTGTCCCCTTAGGAATCAGTGGTTCCAGATATAGGGCTAAATAACAAGAAAGCAGGTCAAAATTACCTACACTTAGTAACTGTGTGAACTATAACTAAAAACTTCGGCATGTGAAAAATAGTTGATTCAACTCTACGCACAGTGGCTTTTGCTTAGTGGCTACACTTGTCACTTTTGGAACTTGACACTTATTTGGAATAAATTTTTATATCCTCCTTTTCAATCTCTTCTTACTAGTCCTCCAGTTCCCTCAAGTAGAATAATATTAACATGTAAGTATATACTGAATACTAGTATGATTTATTGAGCAAATATTTATTTCCTGTTTTTAATTTTATAGTTGGTTATTTTCTTAGAAAAAATTGCTTTCATCTTATGGCTCTTGATATTTTATTAATTAATAGTACCTTTCAGTCATGCTTTTGTAGATTATATGAGAAAGATTGAGAAGGGAAAACTTTTTATATTTAGAAGATAAAATGATACAGAGTATTTCTAATAATGCCAAAATAACTGTAGGTTATGGAGCATGTAAATTCTGCTTTTGATTCATTTGGAATAAGAGCCCTTGCAGAGACAAGATATGTGTGACAAGTTATCCTAATATATGTTCACATCCCCAGCCCTAGTTTGTCAAGTATTACTCTCTACAGTAGCATTTCACAAGGAAGATCAACAATCCAACCACATTTGCAGTCTAGACAAATATCAGTAAGCAAGAGCTTGTACAAACCAAATCCAGTAGGCTGTTTCTGTAAAGTTTTATTGACATATAGCCATATTCCATTCATTTATGTATTTTCTATGGCTGTGCCCATGGTACAACTGCAGAGATGAATACTGGTAATAAATATCTTATGTTACATAAAACCTAAAATATTCATTACCTGGCTCTTTATAGAAAAGATGTTGACCCTTGGTTTGTATTCACACAAACAGATGATAGTAGAGACATTATATTAGTTGTTAAGAGGATAAAGTTAAAAGGGAAGAGGAAAAATGTGAAATACAAATGCTGTCTGCTTTCAGATTTACTACTGTGCCAGGAAATCCTCATTATTTCTTCAAAATCAGCTGCTCATGTGTCAACAAGTTTGTGTTCAATATAAGCAATCTATTCAATAGTCTTGTGAAATCATATTTCATTGTTAAACATCCTTTGTAGCTATGTTCATGTTGTTTTCCAATATATTTATGTTAATTTTTCTTTTCTTGTCAGAGCTGCTTCTTTTTCATGGGCTGCTTCCCTGTTTTTTTGTAACATTTCTTATTACTACAGATGTATATTCTAGTCTTCAAAGAATGGCACATTTATTTTTAAAGTCATTTCTACAGTCCCATTATCTTTGAACTTTGGGAATTTTGACTATTAGTGCCGACAAATATAAACTATGTAGACTCCATCAAATGTTACCAATGTAGACTAAATATAGAAGATACTCCGTGCCAGTGCTATAGTTTCATTCTGGACTGAAAATCTAGAGATAAAACTGTGCCTTTCTTCATTGCATAAAATCAGAACTGATAGCTTTTTTCTTGAGTTTCCTTCTTGACCCCAGAAGATGAACTGGTGGTGTTATGCAGTGATACAGTATACTGGTAAATGTTTAATAATTGACTTCAAATTTGAGGGAAGATGCAAAAGAGCTCTGATTTATGGCACTTACTGATTTGCATAGTATAAATACTTTCATGGTAGCCAATTTCAATTTACCAAGCAGATGTCAATGAAAGTCACCCTAAGAAGAAATATGCATAGTTTACTCTCAAAAGCTAGTATAAACTAACTTCACATACCACTGGAACTCAAATTCAAACAATTACTTCCATCTTGCTCTGTGTAGATTTATAAGAAATATAAAATAATAATCAAAATGGGATAGCTATCATTGTTATTTAATATGTTATGCATAAGCTTCTCCCTCACTATATGATAGTAAACTGTGAAGCATTTCAAATATGTTCTTCTGGATATCAACTTTTAAACATTTACAGTGCAATTTTTATTTCTCAGAAGTAAAGCAAAAATAAATTGTTTATAGATCTTGCTGTCTGCTTTAACAGCTTTGAAAGAGTCTTTATTATACTTTTAACAGTTAAAAATAAACCAGAAATTCTTTATTAAAATTATTATACCAATTTTTGATCTAAATTGTACAGAGTAAATTAAAATAAATTTCATTATATTCACCTATGTTGACTATTTCTGTGTATGTATATCTTACGGAAAGATAAAGTATCTTTTAAATATTTAGAGAAATTTTCCAATGAGATGTTAAATAAAACACTTTTTAAGGTGCTATATAACAGTATGGAAATCTAGCACCCATGCTGATTCTTGCCTTTCTTGAAAAAGGCAACTAGTCAACAATTAACTCATTGCCATAGTTTGAATATGTCCTATCCATAATTCAAGTTTTACCAGTGTGGTAGTAAGAGGTAAACATTTTAGGAGGTGATTAAACCATGAAGTTTTCTCCCCATGTAAATAGGCCTAAAGCCCTTTTGAACCTATGTTTCTTCAGTGTTTAGCAATGTAAGGACTCATGTTTCTCTCCTCTGTAGAATGCAGCAAGAAGCCAACATCTTGGAAACAGAGACTAACCTCGTAAGACAACCAAAAACCCCCAATGCATTGATCTTGGACTTTTCAGCTTCCAGAACTGTGAGAAAAATAATTTTTTTCTTCACATAAATTATTCAGCCTTGAGGATTTTGTTATTGCAGCATAAATACATCAGAGGTGTACTGGGATAGATTAATAAGCTGTGGAAACCCAGAGTGAATAAGACAGACAGAGACTCTGATGTTGTGATGTTGAAATTCTATTCAGGATTTGAAAGGACTAAACAAGAAAACAAACACTGTGATAACTGACAAGGAGGGACACTGAGTTAACTAAAAAAAGTTATATGATAGCATAATAGTGATGAGAAAGATGTACCTTGAATGGTGAAACCAATGAAAGATTCTCTTACATGACATGGAGCTAAAAACCCAAAGGATGACAAGCAGAGAAGAGATAGATGAAGACAAGAAAAGAGTACATATTCAGTGGTTCTCAGGAGGGAGAAATCTTGACCTGTTGAGAAACTGGAAAACCAGTGAGGCTGGATCGTGGTGAAACAGAGAGTGCTACCAGCTAAAACTGGAGAGCTAGAAAGAAGCAGAACAGGTACAGATTTGTAAGATTTCCCTTGGATCTCAGTGCCAGTCTATAGGAAAACCTGCTTTTGAGCTCAGTGTCACACACACACACACACACACACACACACACACACACACACACATACTTGTGTGCAAGTATGTGCACACACATACATACAAATGTATAAGTAGATACATGTGGCAAAATGGAGTAGAGCTCAGGATGCTGACACCACTTGTCCCCAGCCTCTAGACATTTAAGACTACACAACCTCAGACATGAAATGAGCAGCTAAAGGAAAGAGTGTCCATCAACTTGTATCTTTTTCTTAGATTTTCCTCGGAATTACTGCTCACATATTTGATTAATATTAAATCAAGGTACAGATAGTATTGACATAGTCAGTGTCTTTATGTTTGCTAGTCTTTGACACTGCAACAGCTTGCAAATCTGTGCCAGTTCAGAGCAGTCTGATGTGTTTAGTATTATCTAACTTAAAACTGGAAAACATGTTCTTGTAAAATATAGAAGTTTGGAATTTGGCATTTCCATGCTCCTGTCTTTTTTTCAAAATTTACTTCCCTCAGTAATCATCTTGTATATACCACCTTCAACTTCACTTTGCATTTTCCTTTTGGTTCCTGCATTTAAACTACCCCAATACTGAACTGGTTTTCAGATTAGTTTGCCAAGGAACAGAAAATCTACTCACTCATGTTCCAGTTAGGTAAGATTTGAGTAGAATTCAATTTCTAGAGCAGTGTCCTAAATCATTGTGTGGAGAGTTGAAAGGACAACTAGTCCTCAAACCCAGTATTTTCAATGACATCCTTCCATATCCCTCCTCTTTCATCAGAAAACCATTATTTTTAATATTTTAACTCTACCCCTATCATTTCAGTAAGCCAAAACACACAAATGACTGGCCACTGATAGTATAAATGATTTCCCTAACCACCCCAGTTCATTTCTTAGAGAGCAGTCTAACCTGGGTTTCATAATATCTATAAATCAAAAGAAGCAGTATTATAGAACCAAGAAATCATTTTTGACTCCGCCCTCTAAAGCAAGTCACAGAGCTTTTTCATTTGGTCAACTTTACTCACATAGACTGGTTTTGTAGCTAGCCAGGTTGCTCCAAAAATCTGGGCAGCCATATCATAGAAAAACACCAAAAAAAGCTGAAAGTATGAGTCTGTCTTCCTTTTTATCTCTAGCTTAGAGCCTAAACAAAAGATGAGAATCACAAGCTAAGCATAGAATGCTCAAAAAATGAGATGTAAATCTTGAGAAATATGCCACAGATTTTTCCTTGGTGATAATCTGATAGGGCCAATGATTAGCTAGTGCACACAGTGCTTAATGTCAGATTGCTTGCCCACAAAATGTCATGAAGCAACAGCTGTTTGAAGCAAAGATCACACATTTAAAAAAAAAGCCCCATTCAAGGAGTCCCAACTTTGTTCTCCAGATAAATATTTGGGTGTGAGTTTAATATCACCCCCCAAGGCACATTTGGGCAAGTTGTCTAGTGACCTATAGTATAAACTATGTTTTCTTGGCAGCAGTGAATAAAACAATTGACAGAAAAAACACATTGTTTCACCTCTTCTTCAGAAGAAATTCTTTTTTTCTAGGAATATTTTAGGCATATCAGTGATTCAGAATTATTGTATATCTAGAAGATTTTCCAAGGAACTTGTCTCCAAGAATATTTGCCAAGAATTGTAGGCAAATATTGCCTAATATTTGACAACAGGACTTGCCTTTTAATCAGTACATTCCTTAAATTCAAATAGCAAAGTTGATCCCTAAAATAATCCTTTGTAATTTAATTTTCAGAGCAGAAAACTGAGGCTTAGAATTGTTCCCAAAGCCAAAGAGCTCTTAGGTCTACCAAATGAATCCAAAAAAGAATTTAGAGACAGAAAACAGACTGGAAGAAACTGAAGGTGAGAGCCAAAAGTAGTTTGAGGGAAAGAAATAAATATGGTATTAATCTCAAATTTCTGCTCTTAGAAAATAAGTGCATAGAGATAGCCTTCTGTGAAATGAGAATAAAAGCACATAGAGTATCCTTGTCTTGCAATCCTTTCTCTTTGATAAGAGTCTGTGAAGATCATTAATTAAGGAAGTTCAATAGGTTCAAAGCATCTCTGAAAGATCTCAGTAGAGCTGTATAGTAAGCATATAGTTCTAGGAGTGAAGTGCTTAGGGGAAAATTCTAGACTGAAAGTTCATGTATATGAGGCACTAACACTAAGAATAGATCATATGACAGAAGTGTTTATCAAGTGCCAAGGATGGCAACAACCCTGAGAAACACTTAATGGATGGATAAAGAAATAAGAACTTGTGAAGGACAAAATGATTGCCCAGTCTTCTTACCACTTCTGTTTACCACACCCCACAGCATCTTGAAGACAAAAAGTGACTCAGGAAGGATGTGGGGATGTGAGGGTAGTGAATCGATGGTGGCAGAGTGTTTAAAAATCTTTGCATCTTAAGTGCTTTATCGATCAACAATTGTTCGGAGGTAACCAAGGTTGAGTTGTGAGGAACCAATTTCTCTCAGAAATAGAGCTATATTTCCAGTTCATTTAACAAAGTCTTTTTCATTTTTAATGAGTTTTAAAGGGTCACTGGGTTGCTGACACTTGCTGTGCTTGGCAAAGAGCCATCAACTCTGACACCACCTGATGTTCTTTCTGGAATTTTGAAGGATGATATGGAGGTTAACATCAATTTAAGTATCCTTGGATGCGACCTTGAGTAGCTACAATGTATGGGTCTCTTCCATCTTTGTCTTGCACTCTTGTGGGACACCACAAGCTAAATTAATGCTGTGGTAATTGCTTTTCAAATCAAAGGCTCCCTGTTTAACCTTGAAGCATTACTTTAACCTTTCCTGAATCTCAATTCCATATCTGAAAAAGAAATTTAGAGAATGAAAAAGAAAATCTTTGTATACTGTAGAAATAGATCATTCATTAACTTGCAAAATGATTTGGAGAACATTATCATTAATATTACTACTAATTCTAGGACTACAATATTTATTCTATAATGATTTATTGATCAGGTAGTATATGGCAGGTACTGAAGTACAGTGGCAAAGGGATATATAAGGCCTTTGGTATCACAAACTTCACAATCTGGTAGGAAACTGAGCTGATAGAACAAATGAAAAATTAATGAAACAAGTGCTAGCTTCTTAAACAAGATAAAATTGGGTCTTAAGAAAAGGAATAGACAGCTTTAGATTACATGGGTTTATAGAAAAGAATCTAAAGATACTTGACATGGGACCTAAAAGGTCAGAAGGAGGCAGCCATACAAAGGCTTAGCTGAGAAAATTGCAGGCAAAAGAAACAGAAAATCCAAAACCCTCAACTTCTCAAAAGGATTGGAGTACATAAGGAACAAAAAATAAGATAGAACAAACTGTATATCCACATGCAAAAAAGGAGGTTTGACCACTACCTTATGTCACAGCATATATAAAAATTGATTCAAAATAGATTAAAAAAAACCCACCTATATGAGCTAAAATCATGGAACTCATAAAATTCAGAGACATAAATTTATGTGACCTTGTAGGCAATGTGTATTAAATATGACACCAATGCACAAGCAACAGCAATAAAAAGATAACCTGGACTTCATCAAAATAAAAATTTTTTGCATAAAAGAAGATTATCAAGAAAATGAAAAGATAATCCACATAATGTAGAAATATTTGCAATTCATATACCTAATAAGAGCCTCCTAGAATCTAGAATATATAAACAAAAAAGATCCAATTTTTAAATTGTCAAAGCACCTGAGTAGTGGTAGTAAAATGGGAAAAGCTACAACATGTGCAAAAGACCAATAAATGCATGTAAAAATGTTCAAAATTACCATGACTCCTATCATCCCAGCAGACAACCTCGCAGGACCTGGGAACTTGAGCCAATAGCATCCATGCCCACAGGCCCACTTCTGCCATCAGGGACCCCCCCCACCTCCTGGACCTGGTATTGCTGTTGAATTTTGGCTCCAACACCTCCCCCAAGAACCCTAGACTGCAGTGGATTAACCATGTAGTATGGAGGGGAGACTAAGTAAGAAGAACTCAGCAGGCTTCCATCAGTGAGGTGAGTTTGCTCCTAAAATAGGAATAGAGTTTGCCAACTACAGTGGGTAAACAGGAACAAAAGTGAAGACCCCTCTAGAAGTAGTCCATAGGCAAGTGTGGCAAGTGGTTGGGTGAGTCCTTCCTCCATACAGTGAATAACAGGTAGGTTGAGAAGGGTGCCAATAGACCTCCCCCAACTTGGAGAAAATTAAGGTGGCATGTGGGACACCCAGAGAAAGAGAAGGGTCCCAGCCAAGACAAAACTATAAACAGGGAGATCTGGTGACTCTGAACAACCTGATGACATAATAATAGCAAAATGAAAAAGCAAAATGCAATCTCAAACATCTAACAAGTACAGGAGCAAGTACAGGAGACACTGAAATAGAGAACTCCAAAAGTAGCATACCGGAAATCTCTGAAAAGATAGCGAGTGAAATTAAAAAAATAAACTCCATTAAGTATAGAGAAAATCAAATTAGAAGTAATCTCTCATGTCAAAACAGAAATAACAACCTTAGGAAAGGAGTTGCTCAGTGCAGCTAAAAAATAAATAGATAAAAAGTAAAGGAACATAGGAAAATGATTGAAACCTTGAATGAACAATATAGAAAACAAGCAGAGTTCATGAAGCAAACTGAAAGAGACATCCAAGAAACAAAAAATTTTATTAAAGGCAGGGAAAACCATTTAAATGAAGCTGAGGAGAAAATTTTGGTCCTTGAGGACAGGATCACAATTAGAGATCATGAAAGGGTACCACTTTTTTTTTTAATTTAAAAGAGAATAAAACAAAAGGGGGCAGTACAGAGCAGATGAGAACAGGACAACATAGGCAACACAGTACTTTACATTAAGTAAACTGGACATCAACAGTAGCTAACACCATATCTCTTACTCTACTATAGTTGAGCATAGTTTCAATTACAATAATATCAAACATAACACAATAGTATAAAGCCATGCATATAGTGAAAGAATTACAGGGCTTTCTGAACCGAATAACAGAAAATGATCAATGGGTAGTATAATATCTCATTTTTGATAAAAAAGAAAAAAATTTGTTTGAACTATCACACATATTCAAATTCCAATAAGACACAATGTGTTAGATAGAACCAACGGTAATAGAACAAAAAAAACATGGTAGGACTTCTAAGAAGGATAATATTAAATCAGCAATAGCTGTCATAATGTTTTCTTCAAAACAGCTGTTCATATCATCACGTATGATATAGTCAAACAAAACAGGATAACACCATTCCAACTGATGATTTAAAACTTTGAAAGACTTCGAAGCTATGAGATGGGGCCTCATGCTT
>PVJX010043350.1:0-13715 GCA_004027295.1 Dolichotis patagonum
TTTTTTTGCGTATGTTGAACCATCCCTGCATTCCTGGGATGAATCCTACTTGGTCATGGTGTATAATCTTCTTGATGATTTGCTGCATCCTGTTTGCCAATATTTTATTGAGAATTTTTGCATCTATGTTTGTCAGGGAGATTGGCCTATAGTTCTCTTTTTTCGTTGAGTCTTTCTCTGGTTTTGGCACTAGAGTGATATTTGCTTCCAGGAATGATTTAGGCAGAATTACTTCCCTTTCTATTTCATTGAAGAGTTTCAGGAGTGTTGGAGTTAATTCTTCTTTATATTTCTTGTAGAATTCTGCAGTGAATCCATCTGGGCCTGGACTCTTCTTTGTAGGCAAGGACTTAATTACATTTTCAATTTCAGTAATAGAAATTGGGTTATTCAGCAGTTTTACATCTTCCTGATCCAGCTTGCATTTTGTTATCTTTAAAGTAGTTATTCAGAGTACAAAATGTGGGTATTAAAATTTTTACCAATTGATATTAGCATAAACCTTCCTTTTTAGTGAAGTAAGAGACTTTAATAATATAACTGACTTGCTTTTTCTTTTTTCCTTTCCATCCTCTCCCATCTCCCCCATCCTAGTTCCCCTTTCCCTTTGAACAATTTCTTTCCATCTCACAATATCTATTGTACATTTGAGACCTTATTCACTCTTTGAGTTTCTCACACTTAAAAAAAAAAAGTTACATTGCTCTGTTTTTATCTGTTCAGTAGAGCTTTGTCCCTGTGTCTGTCTCACATTGACCATGGTGATGTCAGCAGATTCTTGGGTTTGCATGACACCTGGTATCATTAGAAAAAGTCTTCAGTCCCTTTGTCCACCCCAGAAATAAAACTTTGAAATTGCATCCTCCTACCCCCAGCCTTCTCAGGCTGAGAACTGCACACACTTCCCTTCAAAACTACCAAGACTGTAAATAGGATAGCTGTTAACATATCAAGTATGAATTCCTAATAGTAGTTGTATCGTTGCTCTGCAGTTCCCCAAAATGTAAGAAAGAACAGAAGGCTACTGGTATTTTTCCCTGTTCCTTTAACCCTGTAGTTTATTTATTAGGCCACATGTCAATTCTTTAGAAACTGGATTGGGATTTTAAAAAGTCACTTCTGAACTCTTCACCAAGGATGTCAGGACAGGCATATGACAGGGATCCGATGAGGTGTAAGTGAAGAATTAGTAGCAGAAGCCTTTAGCAAGGAGACCTGTGCTTTCCTTGGGAGTTTTCAGGGTCGGAGTTGCCAGACATGCACATGAGTACACTAAGTACATTTTAAGGGAAGGCCATATCTGGGTAAGAGAGGTTAAAGGACTCTCTGTGGCTGAGATGGTTGAGGCAGAACTATTGAGATGGATGTTACTGCTAGTATGAAGCTTCAGAAGGGATGTGGTGCCCTAAACATGGTGCCTGTGCTGCTGATGAGTAAAGGATTTTAGGACAACCGAGACACATGTTAAATCACCATGCCAAGATCAGTGCTTCACAGTTTCCATGCTTGGAACTGTGTGGTCTTTACCATCGTAGTCACACAAATTCTCCTTTTCTCATGTCACAGAGGTTAATGTGGTTCTCATGACCTTTGTGAGGCAATCATATCTGGCAGCAGGTAATAGTGTTGATATCTTTTATCATTGAGTTCATTTTTTAAGATTTAAAAAAAATTTTAAATGATTTTTCTGATTATGATATAAGAGTAGTACCAGTTTCTACCTATATAGAATATAGTTTCTTTTCTAAGTAAACTTATTGTTTAATAAAATCTGTTAAGCAACCATAGGGAAATAAAATACAAATAGTAGAAAGCCATGCAAATAATGATGGGGTGCTCTAGGGATAGAGGCTCAAGGATGGGTAGGATGGATTTCTGATGAAAAGAGTTCAGCAAGGTTTCTACAGTGGAAAATGCAAAGCATGTTGAGGGATAAGTGAGTAAAGATACTGACAGAGCCCAGCTGTCTAGAGGAGCGTTGCGGCTGGGGTCCTCCCTTAGCTCAGCCCACTGGAGCCCAGGGCTGATGGCTCGGGAACCACCTCGCCTCCTGCCCAAGCCCACGGGGAAGAGATTCAGAATGGCTCGAGGTCATTCCACTTGGGTGGCTAAGGGTCAAGAAGTCACCCAAATGCTGGACTGGCCAGGTGGGATGTTGGAGAGGACCTGTGTTTCCACTCTCCCCCTCAGTGTACAAGCGTTAATGTTTGCACTGCATTGGAAATACCATCCAAACTACTGAATTGTAGATTTTTTAAATGGTTACAGTGATGGATTTCATAGTATGTGGATTTTATCTCAAAGAAACAAAAACATAAAAGGGGCCAAACCAAATCAGTACTAGCCAAAAGTTCTTAAGCTTTGTTTTAAATACAGGGATTGTTCTTTGTTGCTTTTGATAGTGCCAACACAAAGTACCTTGCCACAGGGAGCAGATGACCGTGAGCTCGCCCGCGGGCCACTGTCCTTTCCTGTGGTCTCTGTAGCTTTGTCCAGCTGTAAGAGAGCTGAAGAGAGATGGTGAGAGATGGTACAGTGGGCTTGGAGAGCTGAAGAACCCTGAAGTGGTTCAGACACGAGGTTTATTTTGGTGTTATTTGGCAACTAGTTGCAAGTTGGTCAGTTGTGTTCTTTGCCAAACATCTAATCCATCTCTTAAGACAGCAAGTTCATAAATATAGGGAAGTGTTTTTCAATTCTTAAAAAGGAAAGACTGCTATGGCCTTTTTAGTTATTTTCTTTAATTGAAAAATGAGTTTTAATAGACCAACTATGTGTCATCAGCATCAAAGGATTATAAATATTTTTTAAAAATTATTTGTCTTTCTGGCTCTTTGGGTACCTTATTACTTTTAGTTCTAAATATAATTTTAAATTCTCCCATTTCAATAAGACTAAAATATACAATTGATATCATAATTTAGTCTTCAACATTTTTTTTCTGAACCAACAAAAAAAAATCAAGTTTGTACCTTTTAAGGTTGCCAGTTTCTTATGAATTAACCCTAAAAATATGGCTTTTTATCCTAAAAAACAAACCTATACTCTAAAAAAAACAAAGGAAGAAAAAGAGCCTATCTTTATTAAATGATTCTTTTAGAATAAGCTGTTGTCAAAAGATTATAGTGGAATTTTCATTTCTTATGTAAGAGTATCTGAAATATGATATGCAACTAATAGTAATATATTTATAGCCTCTTGTTTTGGTTGTGTTTCATAAAAAATAGTACTGGCTCCCTTTTCCTCCTGTCTTCCTGCCCATCCCCCCTAAACAACCTGGAAATTTCTTAATCCTGCAGATAAACGGAGCATTTATTATAACAATGAGTAAGCAATAAACTATAATCAACTGCAAGCATTCTGCTTCCAGGGAAAATGGAGGCACATAAATAGGATGTAAAGTAGTTTTCAGTGCTCTGGTGACGAGGTGGAGTTATGGACCAGCCATTGGCAGGGAGGCTTTGTGGCAGATGCCGTGCTTGCCACACGCGCGGAGGTGGGGGAGGGGGGTGTTCAGCAGCTGGGGTGGCTCACCGCGCGCGCGCGGCTTCTGCTCAGTGTCACTTTCTCAGAGAGGCCTCCCCTGCTACTCAGGATGAAGGGACAGAGCTTCCCTTCACCCCAAGCCTTCTTTTGCCACGAGCCTCTGTCACGGTGGGTGACGAGAGCCCATGGCACATGAGCTGCAGCAGGCCATTACCACTGTAAGCTCTGAAAGGTTAGCCATCACTGCTTTATCACTTCTTGACATTTTTGCACATGTCTGTGTCACAGGTCTCCTCCTTCAGAAATCTGAGTTTCCTAAGAATAGGAACGTTACCTGACACACGATAGTGTTTGATAGAATTATTGAGTACAATAATTGGTGCTGTATGGTGGTATGGTGCTGTATTCATCCTAGCAATCAGGAGGCTGAGGCAGAAGGATCACAAGTTCAAGGCTAACCTGGACTATATAGCAAAACTCTCAAAATATTCTGTTAAGTAATGAATGAAAGAGAGAAGTCTTTTTTGCCATTAAATTTGTTTGATAGGTAAAGTTCCAAACTAGTGTAGAGAATCCAAGTTCAACTCTTTCCTAGGATCTTTGTAGATTTGGCAATTTACCACCTCTCTCTGACCTAGTTTACATATTCTATAGAAACAAAGGAAAATTTTGGTATCCAAATGTAGCTTCTTGAAGTTGGTGACTAAATAACAAGCATTATAAAAAGAAATCCTTATCACCTAGTCTTCTCACCCTTCACCTGCAAATCCTGTTTAGAAACTTACTCACTGTACGTGATTTAAGTTTAAATTATTTCTAAGATTTGTGAGGCCTGCACACGTCCCCTGGTTTCTGATACACAAGTGCATTGCTGGGCGGGATTCTTAATTCCTGACTACCCTGGAGGACGTCACAGATGGGTTTTGAAATCCAGTCACATATCTGTGAGTCAGAGGTTCCTTGTCAGATGCCTTGAGCACCCAGAAAGTTTGCCTCTAATTAGAGTAGGTAAATCTCTTGGCTCTTGATTCTCCTGTATGGTTAAGTACCAAACTTAATGGTACAGGACCAAATCAGACATGCACGTGAAAGTCAGCACTAAGGAAGACAGGGCACAGACTGCAGAGTGCTACGCACATTTCTGCTTTAGGTTTGTTGTTGGCTTTTCTGTTACATGGCCACAAGCAGCCTGATGAGACCAGCAGTGTATGTTGACCAGAGTTGACTGTATGTTGACAGAGTTGACTGTTGGTACCACTGTGAGGCTGAACTTTACTGTCGTGTGCTGGATTTTAAAATCTGTTGCTGGTTTTCGGTTACGTGAATATAAATATTCATCAGGAGCCAGGGCCTCCAGCACAGAGGGAGAACCTGGGGTGGAAAAGTATAGAAAGTCATAAGGCTGTTCGGAGAATTTCCTCTACATTTGGGTGAAAGATTGGATTATATAAACAGTGGAAAGGCTTTATATTCTTAAGAAAACTATGTAAAGAAATCCAGCTTCGTGGAACTGTCTTTAGGACCCTAACCTTTTCCTAAATTGTTTATTGGGTTCTGTGTTGCTAGTTTGGATAACTTAGATAAGCAAATTCAAAATTTTTTTTACTTATTAATCCTCAACACCTTTAATATTAATGCATTTTACTCATCTCTGAAAGAGACTTCAGTACACACTGTTTGCCAAGCCTATTTAAGTAGAATTTTTCCTCCATAAAATTCCTTTTAACTTCTTGAACAACTAGTTGTTTGGTTTTGTTTTCAACATAGTTTAGAGGACAAACTAGCTATACTCTTTGCCAAGAAATTACTCAAATCCTGAATATTTGGTTATATCCTTACTTTTGATCATTTCTTAGCACCCTGGGACAGTCCCAGAACTGTTTCTTTTTTTTCTTTTTTTAAATTTTTTTATTTTAAAGGGGGTAAAATTAAACACAACAAAACAGAGCAAAACGGGATATAAGAAAGCAAAAATTTCAAAGCTAGACAACCAGAGATCTTCACTATCTATCATATTGTCTCTTTTTTTCTTCCAAATGGTTGCCCATATCTTCATATACAGAGAGTTCATACAAAACAACATAGCCAACCTCTCATAAGGTGTCCAGTTCACTGGCTCCCACTTGCCAAACGGGGGGGGGGGACGACACGGGATAGGACGGGATGGGGGACGGGACAACATGAGATGTTTGATTCTCAGCCGCCCACCAGAGAGGGGAGTAGTTGCTTGTTCTCCCGATGCTCCAAGTCCCCACATGGCGCAGGTCCCAAGAGACGCCAGGGTCTCCCTCTTCCAGGCTGCCCGGTCTGTTTCTGTGATATATTCCTGCCAGCACCTCTTTTAAAGTGTCCTACTGGGCTGTAAACTGTATCATCACCCTGATCTTAGCATGCATTGCCTCAGAGCTCAAGGTCACCTACTTGCTGTCTTCTTTGTTAGGAATGGCAACCTTTGCAACTTTGCATTGCTTGGTATCTGTGCATGTATTTATGTCCAAGGAAAGGCACTCTTCAGAGGATGCCCAAAATCTGGAATCATTGTTGCCTTTCAGAAGCAAAGGTTGTGGTCAGAGCAATGCAGTGAGTAGCAAAGCTGAGAAAGAGACTTTTCGTTTTATATATATTTATGCTGTATTTTTTGAACAGTGCAAGTATATGATTGTTAAAGATTAAATTATAAAATGTCTTACAACTGCTCAGATTCTTCCCTGAAAATGCACACTGTTTCAAGCCCTGCTAGGTTGGTCTATCTTATCATCTATTTCCTCCCTGAGGAAGATCTAGTTTCCTTTAGTTTAATCTCCTTTACCAGATGTGTTTTCAGGAAGCTTTTTCCTAAAGCTCATTGTTGTAATACGTTTGTTCAAAGCATAGCTCGTAGGTGTACTATACAAGTTCAAGTTGGTCTCTTCCATTTACTTACTGCATGTGCTTGAGAATGTAACTTAACTTTTTGGATCTCAGTTTCTTAAGCTCTAAAATGGGTCTAGAGGAAACTGGTCCATTGAGAGTGGAATTGAAGCTGATCACAGAAACACAAAAGGGGAAACAGTTTCCACAACTATGCAAACCCTGCTGTGTTGCATGCAACCCTTCGGGTTGATTGAAGCTTCAGTAATGTACTGCAAGTCTTGAGCAGTTCTGAGGATAATGTAAGACTTTTTAAATTGGTAGTTGCTTTTAGTATTATTTATTATTATCATTGTCATCATCTTTATTGGCTACAGCAGTCAAAGGATTCCTGTGGCCATAAACCTCTTGCTCTGACTTTGGGTAGCCACAAAATTAATTTTTTTTCTGAGATTAGTGTTTATGAAACTGACATTCTTGAGGGTGCAAATGTACCACTTTATGCAAAAGTCTCCAAACTGGCTTCTAGTTCTGGGCCTGCCTAAAAGCAATAGCAATGTCTTATCAGACATGATGACAGCAAATGGGGCATCCCATGAATCCTAGGGCAAACTGATGGAACGAGCAGAGATAGCATCTAACATGATGCCAATGCAGTTGAAACATCTGGTATTTCCCAAATCATATGAAACAGAACTACAGGAATAAAGCACATCCATTTAACCCCAAAATCATGATGAAGAATTGCAGAATTAAAGCCAAAAAAGCAGTCTAAGATTAACAGAGAAAGGCTTCTGGGTATTTTCTTCAGGTCTTAATTTTCTGATCCACAAATTTAGCAAATAGAAGATGCCAAAGAAATGAGTAGAGAGAGTGTAGGGCAAACACTGGATCTGAATCTCTACTTCTCTGTGTCAAGTGATAAGATAGCACAACTCGGAGCACATCTGTGGTCTGTCATGAGCCTAGCATGCCACTACTGTTTTCACATTTGTAACCCGTTACATCTTGTGTAAGCCAGGCCGGCTTGAACCAGCCCCACTCAGCAGATGAGGAAACTTGAGTTTCAAAGGAATGCAGTTGCACCCGTGTGCACAGCGCAGGACTGGACTCTGAGGCTTTTGTTTCCATCTCTGCTATTCCTAAGTGGCTTCCCCTGCTGCCCTGGGGCCTGTGCTGCTTTGCCAGGCTCCCGAAGCTGCTATGAGAGACAGGACCTCAGCTCTCCTCTCCAGAGGGGCTTGCCGGCTGCCGCGACTTGAGTCAAGGGTTTCCCCTTGGGGTTTATTTTTGGCCTTTTTCATTTGCATCTTGCCCCTGCCACACAGCAGGGTTTGCATGGTTGTGGAAACTGTTTCCCCTTTTGTGTTTCTGTGGTTAGCTTCAATTCCACTGTCAATGGACCAGTTTCCTGTAGGCAAAATACCTGTCCCTACCTGTCAGTCTTTGAGCTGACACTAGCTGACAAGAGATTCAACACCTTATAAAAAGAAACTGCCTTCAAAGGACTTTAAATATATTGTATTTTTAAATGTCATCATGGAAAGGAAGTAGTACCTCACTAGCTGAACAAGAGGAAGCCTCTGTTAGCACACACCACCAGGCGCTTTGCATTTCTCAGTTCCATTAACACTTCCAGAAGCATTTGACCAAATGAGATTGGTATTAAAGGGCAGCAGAATGCATGTGAAGTTTAATTAACTGTGTTCTTTAAACCCACCTGTGGAGAAAGCTGCTGTGTGACAGGTATCATACGACACTTGCAGGTGTCTTTTGGAACAGTGCCAAGGGATGAGGATTATTCCAAGCTTTTGGATGAGGAAAGAGCATCAGAAGATCCCTGAGCACATGTTAGTTCGTGGAACTATTAACTGCGGGCTCTTTGGACTTTTATGGGTATGCTGTACTTCTCTAGCGCTCGGGGAGAGTTAGTTGCCAACTGACAAAGGATACTACACCAAAGGCTGGTACCACAGTCTTTTTACTTCAAATATTTTTATGAAAGAATTCTAATATGTGTTGAACGGTATGTGTTTTAGGAAGAGAAACTCATGACTTGTACAAATGCAAATCAGATGTATCAAATATTTTTCTTAATGAAGGAATCCATGATCTCTTTAGGATTCGAGGGAGACTCCTAAGAACAGTGCACGGCCAAACAAGAAAATCCAGAGCCCACCGAAGCTCCACAGGCAGACATTGTAGCTGTGGGTAGCCCTTTGTAGTACGATTTTGTACAATTTAGAGATTTGTAAAATAGCTGAGTGCAGGACACAAAAAAGAATCCACAAAGGTTGTGTTTGGGCACAATTCCTAGTGCTGCACTTAAAAGAAACCCAAGCAATTTGTAAGTGACCAGTTTCCCTGACATACATATTCATTAGTGTTTACCTGTTTAAGTGAGCGTGTATTTCTGTGGTCCCTACCAGACACAGCGGGGTGACTTAGCTTGGCACTGTGGTGATGCAGACCAGCGGTTCTTGATCACCTGGGATCAGGAAAGGCTCACTAGAGCGTGTATTCGGCAGCCTGTGGATCCCAGGTATGCTGATTCTCCCAAGACGATGCGTTCTCCATTTGTAGGATGCAAATACAATTTGGGGCATACGGGCCTGCTCTGGCTCGCTGCCTGGCTCATAGCCTCTGACCTGCCAAGGCTGGCGCTCCTCCCTGACACCTGCTGCTTCTGTTGGCAGTAGCCTGTGCCCACACACCCACTGTCTCCCTCTCTCCTCTCCCGTCCTTTTCCCTCGCTTCCTTGTTTGGTGCTGGTTTGCCCTCCATTCCCTTTCTTCCATTGATGTCCTCCTTTGGAACCGTGAGGGTGGAGGCTGCTGTCCAGCCACGTCACCAGTCATCCTTGTCCCCTGCTTTCCTTCTGCAGTGTGGCCAGAGTTCAGTGTTGTCAGGTTCTCTCTTAGCCTGCGTGTTTCTCGTGCAGTACTTATGTTTAGTTCTAGCTAGTTTTCATCACCAAAGCTGCCTTTTTACCAAGTCCCACATAGATTTGGAGTTAGTCAGATGCAAGAGAGCTAAGGTTTTGCGTAATTGTTTAAAGAAATCTTATTAACAGATCACAGCCGGGCATGCGCTTCAGATTGTTTTCTTTTCCAACTTCCCTAATACTGGGCCCAGTGGATCAGATTTAATTCGGCAAGAATGTGTGGTGACATGTCCCTCTGCAGGCACTGTTTACAGTTCCAACTACAATAAATGCATTGGGTGAAAAAAATTACGTATTTCCCAGTAAGGTGGTAAAGAAAGTGACTGAGTACTTCACCATGAGCAGATTAGTAAAAGTAGTTATGGGCATATTCGTTAATTTTCATAAAACCAGAGTTTTTCATTAATAGACTTTTCCTTTATTTTCTTCTTGTTACTTTTTCTTGTATATGTGGGTCAGCATATTTTTTTTACCAGTATTGATCTCCATCTTTGTAAGTGTTGATGCTAAAAGTAGGATTCCTTGAATGTTAGTTTGCTTTACAGCAAACGTTGATGAGCAGTGTTAATTAAACCAGAAAGAGGAGGACGTAAAGTAAGGTATAAAATAACATTAACTTCCCATTTTTCTATGAGACAATCATGGTAATTTTAACACAGTGATAATTCTTTGTATGTTCTTGATGTGTGACATCAGTTTTTCATTAATCAACAATTTACATTTTTATTTCTAAAGGCAAGTGGGTTTACTTTAATGGGTGAAAGTGAATCGAAACTTTGAACACCTTCTTATTGGGGAGCGTCTGTGCACATCTTAGCTGCTGCTCTGGACTTGCCCTTGATTCTCCCGTCACATATGTAAACACAGATTTAAACTTTTATGCATTCAAACAGTTCAAGTCAGAAGTGTTACACCTTGCTTTGACTTAAAATATTTCTATGATTGTTCTTGAACATTTTGCCTTTGTGCATAGCAAATCTATCCCCTTTAAAAGACCTGGTGAAAAAAGAAAGACCTGGTGATGCTTGTAAAAGAAACCACACTCTGAACTGTACTTACAGGGAAGAAAACCCCATATTTAGTGAGATAAAACAAAAACCTATTTCCCTTTAAAACAAACACTCAAGCACGTACTTAAATTCCCATTTGTAGGCCAGTGTGTTTTCACTGAGAAGCATTTCAGTGATGAGACACTGGAGTCACTTCTGCCTGTGTTGGCAGGCTCCCTTATGGCCAGGAGATGTGACAGCGAACAAGACAGGCAAGATTCAGAGCTTTATCTTTATGGGAAGAGGTAGAAAACACAATGCTAGGTAAATAATGAGGCTTTCAGAAACAAGGCAGTGTGAATCATTAGCAAACAATTTAAGTGAAGCAGCATCAGTATCTAATTTTCATTTTTAAAAACTCTGGCTGCTGATGAAAAGAGATTAGAAACGAGATTGGACTAGATGTCTGTAGAGATGGAGGTAAGTGGAGAGGATTTAGAGAACTGAGAAGAAAATAAAATGGGAATATCTTGGTAATGGGCCAGGTAAAGGGGAGGCCTGATGACCAGTGACCTCCAGGTTAGCAAAGGGCCAGAACCCCTCAGGCTCTGGCCTGAGATTCTGAGGAAGGGGGCGCAGCGCTGCCGAGGTCGAGGTTTCAGTTCTGGGCCAGGCACATCTGTGACACCTGAGGAATCATAGATGAAGAGATGCAGCTGAGGGGCTTTGGAAAAGAGCTCGAGGCTGGTTATGACCGTGAGAGTCGTGGGCACACAGGTGTACCTGAAGCCATGCAATGAGGACACAGGGTGAGAGTACACTGAAGGGGAGAAACTTGGTCAAGACAGGCGTGAGGTACACCAGCCGTGCTGTGAGAGGTCTGTAGAGGATGTGGAACTGACAGGTGAGCCTGAGCAGGAGTAGCTAGCACCAGTTCATTTGCAAAAAAGAAAAAAATCATATAATCATAGGCCACACATCTCTAGCCAGCAGCCGCCAGCCACAACCCCCCTTGGCTCAAAAAAAGCATTTCTAATGTTGGAAAATAAATCCACTGCGTGTGTGCATTCCTAGTAGATGGGGAGCACGCTGCATCCCCGGAACGATCCAGAGGGATCATGTGGCGTGGTGCTGTGTCCGAACGGGGTTTGGAGCTCTGCTCACACAGATCTGGAAACCCCGGAGATCAGCTTTCCTGTTCCGGTTCAGACTTGTTACGGTAAACTGGACGGCTTTGCACAGTCGGCAGAGATTTGCCCTCTCTTGCAGGAAGTTAAAGTGCTGTGCCCTAGAGTTTTTGTTTCTCTTTGTGTTTGAAATTAAACAGGACGTTGAGATTTAATAAAAGCAGCTGAAGTGGTGCAGATTTGAAATCCGGCCCCGAGGAACCTGATGAGCACCTCTGTCTCTGGCTTCATGGTTTCCGAGCGCAGTGGGTCCATCTGAGAAGCTCCCCTAAACCCTAGCTGGGCCATGTTCTGAAGATTAACAACAGAAAAGCCTTTCAACGTTATCTAAAATGCATTGTAAAAATCCTGGTTATTTGCCGTGATCTAGAAGTGACCGGGTGTCCCCTCCTGTGCAAACCCGGTTTATCTGTTGAAGTTTGTATCAGGTATTCTAAGATGAAGATTGTCTTTGGTCTTTGTATAGTTATGTTAACTACAGGAGTGCCTTTCTTTTGACACAAACTCTCTGGTGTGAATTAAGTTTCTTCTGCAAATCATTGTAGGAATATAAATAGAAATAGACAACTGCTTAATATTTTTAAATGCTGGGGACCTACATAGAGTGGGCTGCTTTTCGCACAATTTCACTTTTCCTTCTCAAAATATATTTCAGTTCTTCTTCTGCAGTTTCACTTCATGTTTTAGAACTTTAAATATTGACACTTGTGAGGGCACCATTTCTAGTTCAATCAAGACATTGTTTCATGGTATGTATGACGTTATATGTTTGTGAATAACTTTCTGATCGTCAAGAACTGCTTTCTATTTGTGGCTCTATATACCTTCCAAGAGCCCACACTTCAAATGTAATGTGACCTCACCTAAATATTCCATCTAAATGAGGAGTCAAGAGTCATTCTTACGTGTTCTCCTAGGCCATACTTCGAAGCGGCTACCTTTTTGCTTCCTAATGATGCTTGCCTGTCCAAACTAGAAGTAATTCTATATTACTGATGCCCTGACTCACTCCTACCTATGTATTTTAGGCTTTCTATCTTTCATTACCAAATGATTACTTTCCAAGATCCAGCCTAAGTTGGGCATGGTGGTGCATGCCTGTTATCCCAGCACTCAGGAGGCTGAGGCAGGAGGATCATCACGAGTTCAAGACCAGCCTGGGCTACAAAGTGAACTCAAGGCCAATCTGAACTACATAGTGAGGTCCTGTCTCAAAAAAAACCCAAACAAACCAAGATCCAGCCTAAACTAATTCTCTGGTCGACTAGACACCCTGAGAAATGTAATTGTCAGGCCCTAAAAGAACAGGGGTAAAGCGCAGCTATAGAGGAGGAGCTTTGAGATTGTAACCAGCCGGGAGCGGGGGAAATTGTAGTGGAGAAAAACCAAACTTGCTTCGAGGAATAAACCTTTTTGAGAATTTTCACTGACTGACTATAATCTACAAGCATTACATATATTGTCCCATTAGTATTTACTATGTATAACTATTATTATGTGTGTTTCAAACATCTGTCAAAATAAAAGTTACGATCATTCCAAAAGTAAAGTCGGGACCACCATTTTCAAAGTATGTTTTTCAGGTAACATGTTTCATTAGCTATTGAAATGTTATTTCCACAAAGTGTATAACAATTAAAAGGGGACAGATAGCCAGTTCATCAGACCTATGAATGGCAATGAAGTCCCCAACGAGTGTTTCCTTCCAAAACTTGACTTCTAGGAGTTAAAATTCTAAACAGTTACGATGTCAACTGGTGAGTGTTGGCCAGTGTTTTATGTAATTTGATTTTTGCAACTGGATTGTGAAACATGGATCTCCTTTTGATTTTATGAATTTGTCATCTTAATATCATGACTTTACCATTTATCTCTTTCATTTAAATGAATTTCTTAAAATTGCTGTGGGTTGCTGTTGTCTGGGGGGTAGATATAAACGTGCTTTTGTGTTTTTAATGAATTTTACAAAGTTAAATTAGGTAAAAATTTCATTAAATCTTTTTTTTTATTTGAAAGACAATAAAACAAAAGGAGGCAGTACAGAGCAGATCAGAACAGGGCAACATAGGCAACACAGTACTTTACATTAAGTCAACTGGACATCAACAGTAGCTAACACCATATCTCTTACTCTGCTATAGTTGAGCATAGTTTCAAATACAATAATATCAAACATAACACAATAGTATAAAGCCATGCATAGAGTGAAAGAATTACAGGGCTTTCTGAACCGAATAACAGAAAATGTTCAATGGGTAC